>VXBL01000533.1:1244231-1415747 GCA_013400195.1 Aramus guarauna
AAAAGAAAAGAGAAAGAAAGAAAAGGATCATGGCTTGAACCCTGCCAGATGGAATATGGAGACAGCTCAGAAGAACTTGCCAAAAAAAAAAAAAAGTGTGTGCATGCATGTGTGTGCACAAACCCTTTATAAAATTAAGCAATCTCTTGAAATTCCTCCACTTTGAGAAGCTTCAAATGAAATGCACTTTCATTTGCCAACACCAAGAAAATGTTATTACCATATACATTCATAGACACCTGAGTTTCATCCAGCTACCTCTACACACTGTTTCCTGTAAATCTAATGCACCTTTCTGCTTCTGAATGACAGAGAGATGATCCCAGTTATGACATACATTCACACTTGTAACTGCCTGATAAGGGCACAGGTAAATGCTTTTATAACAATACACTAGCTTCAAACCCTCCACTTTTACTAATTACCTGTTCTTTGTCGTTGCTCAGCTAGTCACATGACATTATTTCCATTTTAACTGTGTGAATAAAACTTTTTTGAGTAGCAGAATGTGGAAGAAAAAGTATCTGATTCTCACAGAAAGAAATATTAATTTGTGAAAGACTAGGAAACTCATTACGCAAGCATTAATGAATCGGGAATCAAGCACTCTAGGTCCTTCTATAACAGACACAAAGTTAAGCCTCAGTTGACAGTAATCTGCATAACTCCAGTAGCTCGTAGGAAGCTACAACAGTTTACACAAGCTAAGAGGATCTGAACTTTTGCTTCTTGTGTCTCCACTGTATTGTCCCTTTGTCATGGCCTTTTTACCTTGCATAAATATGTGTTAATTAACTTTAATTAAGATAATGGCATCATAGCTATTCTACTCACACAATGGTATTGAAAAGATTCAGCTCCTTTAGATTTTTGCTAATGATGCGAGTTCACATAAAGAGCAAAGTGATACGGCCAGGTATGACATCAAAAACCTTCTTTTTGAAAGATTTAGAAATTTGGTCATGTCCTGAAGCTGAATGAAGGTCAAAATCTCAAAAATTTTCAAAAACTGAGATATAGCTAAGTATATACCTAATACAATGGTGAAACAAGACACATAAGAAATGTGCATTAGAACAGGTAACAGAAGCAAATGACAAAAATGACAATAATGGTGAAAGACCTTTTCCAATGGATTACATTTTAACTAGCACCAGTAACAATCTTCTCTAATCTCCTTCGATCGTAGATGTGTAAATACTCTATTTTTAACAGGTATAAACACTGTACGGGAATAGAACAGAGCAGTTCAGTTGGAAGGGACCTACAACAACCATCTGGCCCAACTGCCAACTTACAGACCTGGCTGCCAAAATATTTGCTTTAAACAGGCTGGGTGGGCAGGAGGCAGTGCTAAGCCATCTTTGGACTCTGCTCTCTGGGGCTGTTGGAAATCAGTTTGGGCTTTATTGCAGAGAGCTGTCTCTGGTCTGATACAATGCGCTTTTGCTCCAGAAAATCATCTCATAGCTACGTACTTTTGCTGTAGTTGGTACCCCATCAGCTGAAGTAAATAGGAGAGCGTTTAGAGCTAGCGGTGTTGGCTCAGGATTACTTGTTAGCAAGAAAATCCCTTGCTGTTGGGTGAGAGCAGTTTTGGAGCTGTAGAAATGAGCCTTAGCAAGAACACCTTCAGTCTGTAATTAATACGGAAACCTCCTAATGACTTCCATTCCTATTTATATTATTAAGTAGTGCAGTGCTCCCATGTTACAAAAGGGGTCTTGCACCATACTGCAGTTCTGCTCAGTGCTTACTCAGTTTATATCCCCTCTCACGCTCTCCGATATGGATTAACTAGACCTACGGATGTTTCTGCAGAACACAGCTTCAGCAAAACCAGCAGTGAATTAATCACTGCAGCAACATAATGTAGCTTGGCACAACTGTATTATAGCATTGCATTCTTGTGCTATAGTTAAGGCCTGTCAGCAATTTCATTATCAAGTCCTATTTTTAGCTGTTTGTAACTTTTACAAAAATAATAAAAGCATTTACAGTGCAGGCTTAATCTGTACAATATTTTTTTCTGGCCGGGAAATGTAATGATATACATTCTATGTGTGTGTGTGACAGTACAAGTAGTTTCTTCATCTACGTAAAAAATCTGCTGACTTGTGTTTCCTTATATTTTTCTGTTATTTACTGTTATTCTCAAATGCATTCTAATAAAGTTGCAATTTATTGCAAAACTTTCATAGTGGCCCAGTAGTATTAATGTAGAATAATGTTATACATGGACTCCATAATGCTGAAAACTCACAGGTTGCATTACTGTGAGTGATCTAGGTGATATTAAGCTGATGATTACTGATGACTTTCCCCTTGACTTCACAGGTGAGGTATATAACATGGCAACCTTATAATCATTAAGAAACGTTTTGTTGTCAATAAAAAAGAAGGATCTGATTCCTCTCCACAAAAAATGCAATGTAAATCCAGACTAATCCTTGGAAGAGCTTTGAAGATTTCAGTATCTTAATTAAGAGCCACACTGTCTATCTGCTTTCTGTACAAAATAATTGTTACCATCTATTATGTGTTATATGACAAATTCTGTTGTGAATTCCATCTATGGAAATCAAAAATAACTTAATGGATCTTGGAGGACCGCTGCTGATTCACCCTGGTGTAAGGGAGAGCACAGTTCTGCCTATCTGCCTTGAAGATGTAAAAGTATTTTTCATGCGATGGTTGAGATTGCAAAACTCAAGCCAATTCACAACTTGTGCACCTAGACACAATTCATCTATATATTGTTTTCTAAACAAAGGCTTGCTTTTAAAGGTGGCAATTACAGGTAATTGCATCTCTAATAGTGATATGTAGCTCAATTCTAAAGCCCTTCCCTGAGAACAGAAATACACGAAATAGCTTACTTTTTATTTATTTGCTAACATGCTTATTTATTTATTTATTTTGAGCTTTCTACACCTGCTTAAACTGACTCCATAATGGCTTGTTCTAATGCAACACTGATGGGAATGTTTATTAATGGTTACTCAATTACGGAATGTCCCAAAGATCATTATAAATGTAAGAAACTAGGATAATTAGATTAAATGTTAAATATTGAATTTATGCTTGATAATATCCAAATATGCAAAATCTGCTCAAAACCAGAAGTTCTTCATAGAGCAGGTTCAGCACATTTTTAGGTGAGTATTTGTTATCGAAGCAACTTCCAAGCCCAGGTCACCTCCTCAAACGAGTTTCATTAGCTGGCACAGGTTTAGCTGCAGTCTGCTCTCAGATCTCTCTAGAAAAGTCATTGCAAAGAGGAGACTTTTCAACAATAAACAGAGCAGCAGGTTAGCAGTAGGAAACGTGCAGCAGCATCCGTTTGCGCTAAAGCATCTATTCTGATTAGTTACTGACCAGGAGCTCCAAGGTATTTTTTTCCATTTCAGCAAAGCTTTTTCTATTTAATACTCTTTCTGCTATTACTGTAAAAACAAGGAGAAGTTTGTCTCACCAGTTTATTCCTCAGATTTTTGTAACCATGTTCATCAGGGAAAGTTTTGCTTTGGTGTTTGGCTTTCTTAGAGCTGCTCCTCTCCATTACAGCATGTAACCAGGTGGACTCTAGAAGGTAACAAGAGAGAGACAAGACCTGCTTAGTGTCAGCAAAGTGGATGCTTGAAGCAAAATTATAATTCAGATTTCTCCATTGCCCTTACACTCCCATTAACACTTGATGCTTTGTGGTCTTGCTAGAGCATACTCGTTTCCCATAAGCCCAGTGAGGTTGTAGGGAAAATTTGAGGAATCTGCTCACAAAACAAGTTTTGTGCTCTGTGATGAGCTCCCTCTATGCCTCCTTACCAAGTTTCTTTTTCAGCATCTCCCTTGTGATATTTTTTACCCCCATGGCAGCTTGAAGCACCCGAAGCTGGAAGGACACAGCTAGCCATACCAATTAAGAGGCTGCACTGTTGAAACACGCCACCACTAGTTGGTGCAACTTACCTTGTCGTGGTGTGGTGGCTTTGTCGGGCCAGACTAAAATGTTGCACCCTGGCCTTCCAGGTTGGGGGTTTTCTTTTGGGCTAACAACCCAATCATGTAAAAAACAAAACCTGTTACAGAAACTGCAACAACACTATCCCACCGGGTTCGGTGGCATAGTGTTGTTCCAGCCCTATGCTCCTTGAGGAGTAACAAGGACCAAACAACAACAACTGTTGAAACACAAATTGAGCAGGCAAGAGTCAACCGATTGCACCATCAAATGAAATTGCAAGAGGGATTCATAGAATCATAGAACGGTTTGGGTTGGAAGGGAAGATCATCTACCTCCAACCCCCCTGCCATGGGCAGGGACACCCTCCACTAGCCCAGGTTGCCCAAAGCCCCATCCAACCTGGCCTTCAACACTTCCAGGGAGGGGGCCTCCACAGCTTCTCTGGGCAACCTGTTCCACTTCCTCACCACCCTCACAGTAAAGAATTTTTTCCTTATATCTAACCAAAAGGTATTCCCTTTCAGTTTAAAACCATTCCCCCTTGTCCTATCACTCCATGCCCTTGTAAGCAGTCCCTCTCCAGCTTTCCTTTGGGCCCCTTCAGGTACTGGAAGGCTGCTATAAGGTCTCCTTGGAGACTTCTCTTCTCCAGGCTGAACAACCCCAACTCTCTCAGCCTGTCTTCATAGAAGTGCTCCAAACCTCTGATCATCTTCGTGGTGTCCTCTGGACTCACTCCAACTGGTCCGCGTCCTTTTTATGTTGGGGGCCCCAGAGCTGAACTCCAGGTGAAGGTCTCAAAGGAGCAAAGTAGAGGGGGAGAATCACCTCCATTGACCTGTTGGTCACTCTTCTTGTGACACAGCCCAGGATACGGTCGGCTTTCTGGGCTGCAGGCACACATTACTGGGTCATGTTGAGCTTCTTGACATGTCAAGGGCCACAAGGGCAGGAGCAAACTGTTTATATCTACTATCAGCTATTTTCAGCAGGTTATACTGAGAACCTTGGAGGAAGCGATCTTCCTCAACAACACCAGGCACCACCAAAGCAGGTATCTAAATATTACTGTAGGGTTCTGGGGACGGGCAGTCAGATTGTCTGCAGCAGCCCCAAAGGAAGTTCTGGATTGAGACTCCTGGTCCCACCACCTCCAGTGCAGGAGCTCCTCCAGACATGATACCTGCAGTGGCCTGGCAGAGCCCAGAAGCAGCTAACAGGGAGAAGTCATGCCAGTGTCACCAGACTTGAGTTTTGTCCCAGCCTAGGACCTGGAGGGTCCAAAGGAACAGCAGCCTCAGTTGGTTTTGTCAGGGTTCAGCAGTCTCAGTCCAGCAGGCATTCATGGTCTGTTTTTTCTTTTGTGGCAAAAAACCCGCTAAAATAGTTATATAATTTTGAAAGCCCGTTTAAGAAAACTGCTAAATCTGTTTGCCTAGATAGGAAAAATGTCACTTTGAGGACAGTTGCATATGGAGACAACTTCCATATTACTGTCGTTGAAGGAGCCTATGTGAAAGTCACAGTACAGTCGCAGGAAATGATTACAGTCTAATGCTGGCAAGCGGGGCTATCCTGTCATTTTGTGGAGGATGAAGATCTAGATGAGTATATTTTATCTAGGGAAAGGATGAGCAGGCACCCGCTGTGTTAGCAACTCTGTACACTTTCAGGGCTTTTTTTTTTTACTGACATAACTAATGCAGACTCTAATTCACAGTGTTCTCAGATTTTCATCAAAACAGCAAGTGCCTTACACTACAGAGCAGCATGGAGCAGTCAGGCAAATATCCTAATAGGAAAAGTACAATTTCTTTGTCTGTGTTGGAGAAACTTCATTTCCCATACCTTATAAATTATTCTTTTACTTTATTCATGCCCAGAGATGGAATCAGTTTTAATACACCACAACTAAAAAAATCTATCCTCACTCTGAAAACAGGTTTTCTATATCTATTTAAATATATAAGCTATATATATAAAAGCTATATCATATATATATGCTTATATCCACATCACCTTGTTTACTGGCATGAACTAATTGCTTTTTGAAACTTTTTTGAAACAGTAACCCTGTGGCAATCAGTTCTGTAATTTAATTACCTGTTGGGAAGAACAGCCCCTCCTTATAAAACCTGTTGCCTAACATTTTCATTGGGAAATTTATTTCTCCAAGTAGTGATCTCCTAAAATCTCTACTTTATAGAAAACGAACAATTCTTTACTCACAATTCATTTCCTCATCCTGCTGATGATTTTGTAGGCTCCTGTTAGTTCCTTACTGCAGCCATCAGTTGTCCAACTCAGAAAACTCTAGTCCAGTTAGTCTTTTCTCAAACAGATGCCATTTCATTTTTATGGTCATTCCCATGGCCTTCTTGCTATCTTCTCCAAGTCTCCTGCAGCCTTGTGGAGACAGGGTAAGCAGAATTATATATAGCATATGTATTTACTACTGATTGATACAGCAGTATAACAAGACATGCTGGTTTGTTCTCTTTGTCTCAGAAATAGCAATCAAATTTTTCCACCTTAGGAAAGAATTACTGTGATATCATAGATATCATTTCTTTGTTTTGTTCATTTTTTTTTTCTCAGTGACTATAGGTTTGGCTGTCAGATTCACCAGCTGAGCATGAGGACCTGAGGCCCTGATGCAAATGTCAGAAAATCATTTATGTCACTGCTGTGCAGTGGAACAAAACCCATGTGGTTTCCACAGCTTTGAGCCCATGTAATCTATGACTGGCCCAGTGTGGAAAAAAATCCCCACAAAAAAAATCCCTTCAGAGACCATAAGGAAATCTTCGGCTTTGCCAAAAAATGCCTGCCGGGTTGCAGTCTGTGCTGCTTGTGCCTAGCTTGAGGGAAGACAATATGCATCAGTTTTCAGTACTGTCAATATGGCATTTTTCATCACCACATAGTCTATTTATAAATCCAAAACAAATAATCCATAATTTTTTTCCATGACTTGAACAAAAAAATAACTCTAAACATTGGAGCAAACCTACTAACAAGAAGAGATGCTGCACATCTAGCGTGACCACGAGGTCATTGTAACCAGCTACCTGGGTTCAGCTACTGAACTGGCCTGATTCTGTTCTTGATGGAGCTGTCTGCTGGTGGAAAAAAAAATAAACAAACAGATATTGATATACACCCTCACACATGCATATATAGATACAGATATATTAATAATTTAAAAAAAAACTTCTAGAGGATCAGGGTTAGCACTTTACAGGTGATGAAGAACTCATTGTCAGGATCTCGGCTCTTAGAGCACTCCATCGCCTGTCTGGCATACAGCCAAAAATAAGTATGCTGCCTGGGTAAGGTTTTTCAGAATATTAATGGCTTTCATAGTCCACACTCTCCTGGATTCATAACTTCTCAGGAAGCGGGCAGAGACAGGTATTTCTCATTTAGCCATTCCTTTCACAGCATCCAACAATATTCCCCCCAGGCGCAGAGGTGTCGCATTCAGCAGGGCAAGCCAAGGGCAGTGCCTCTACAGCCCTGGCAGTTCAACACAAAAACTGCCTGCTCCTGGTCTCCGGAGGCACTGTCAGGAATACGGGCGCTTAATTATTTCAGATAGATGCTGATGGGGTTGAAGAAGCAACTTTGGGCCACTCAGTGAAACGAGATGGATGTGGCAGCGGTGTCCCTGCATCTCCCAGCACAGTTCTGCCTGCTGGCACAGGTACTGCCATGGGGCAACTGCCTGAACCACGGGGAGGAGCAGCCTGGTAAATGGTTTGCTTCGTGTTCCGCTTTCTGAAGGAAATGCAGGATAAATACAGCATCCCTTTTGTTTGCGGTAGACAAGCGTTCTCTTCAGAGAAGACACCAAGATAGGAGCGGTGGTCTCCCAGGAGGAGCCACCACAAGCAACCTGCATCCCTGGAGAGCCCAGGGAAGGGTCCTGGGTGGTGTCCGGGGATGCTTGTACCTACCTGGTTGAGCAGTCAGAGCACAAGCCCCAATTTCCTTGGCAGTAATAAATCAAGGTAAAAATACATATGTGCAAATTAATATATTCATATATAATTCATGGGTAACAACAATATAGTATGTTAATTCAGAGTGACAGTGTCAAGGCAGTACCCCCTACTTCCTTACTTCCCTTTCTGAAGGGAAAACATCAGAAATGGTACGTTTGATTTCCAATTTTAACTACAGAGCTGTACAGATTTCAGATGGCTGGGTTTTAAAACCTCAAGAAAATACTCCTCGCACTTGTTTGTCATGCTTCAGCCTAATGTGATTTGAGTGAGAGGAGATATTAAACCTGCCAACTAATATATTTATTGTAATAGAGAGGAGATATTAAAGATAGATATTATAAGGACATAACATATGATAGATGTTATAAAGAGAGAATTACAGAGAAGAGATATTAAACCTGGTATATAATGGGAGGGGGGAATGGTATATACAAGTCAGGGATCTTCTGTTAACCCCACAGCAAACGTAGCTACGTTCTGCTCCACCAAGGAGCAGTAATAGCAACACATGGACCCAAGTTCTTTACTAGAGTTTCACAGTTCATTAATAATATCACAAGACTTGAAAAGGATTCTTTTTCCCAGTGTGAGAGGAAATTAGTTCCCTTGCTGCACTCTATCACAGTGCCTCTCAGATGCATCATTTTACATTTACTTCTCCTTCCCTCTCGCACCTCCGGGGTAACCAAGCAAAGGTGGGCTTGGCAGATTTTCACACCGCCTCACAAGAGGGAGATAATCATGATTAAATTCCTCACTCTCCCAGCCCTACTTTTTTTTTTTTACATAGTTTTTCACTAATAATTGGATCATCTGAGAACTGAATCTTTTTTTCCCCCCTCTCATTTCTAGTAACCAGAATCACACTCTCTTTTTTCCCCCAGAGTTAATCCCCTGGAGATGGGAAAGGTTTTCAGTTGTGGTTTTCGATTCCATGTAAGATTTGAACAATGACTGGTGAGTTAGCTTTGACAGGTGTTAAAATATCTTGGAGCAGGCTGAACATTCGTATTGATTAACTAATACATGGACAGGGGTTTTTAGAACTGATTGCTTTTCACTAAGTGTTTTAGAAGGAAGTGGAGAAAATGCGCTACATTATCAATTTCTTTCTAATCCATTTTCATGTACTATACTCCATGTTCATCTAGTTTAACTACCGAGCTGTCAAAGACCAGAAAATAGTGAAGAATGTAGTTATGTGCTTATTCAGAAGCTTGAATCTCCCTCTTTATTGCAGCTGTTTATTCATAATATAATTAGGCAGAAATAACAGCTAACGTAAAACTTAATAAATTCCTGGGACAGTCCTAATTGATTGATGAATATTTTTCTACCAGCTGGTCCGGTAGAAATGCATTTTCAAAACAGAGAACCTTCAAATTTGCAATTATCAGTATCCCTTTGCCTCATCACTACAGTTAAATGGTATTAATAAATATAAGCCAGAAAGATTTATCTTATAATCCAAATACATGATTTGCTGTGGTTTATACCTCACTTGTAACACAGTTTTCAGTGAAACTGTTCAGTGTACAAAGGATGCAATATGAGAGCCCGTTAGCAAAGCTGAAATTAATTTATCACAAATGCTTCACATTGCATTAAATTCACAGTTGACCACAAGCCAGTAGGGCCTGATCCTCCTCCTGAAGGATGCACAATGGTTTAAAAAGACGAAACTTAACAGTGCTGAAGTAAATGCTTGTTTTGAGCACTAAAATGTGAATATTAAATGTTTCAGTGTGGAGATAGTCCATAATTAGCCTCTCAGTGTGGATTCCGATGTACAGATAAAAACCTAGGATATTTAGATCTGCTTTGCCCACAACAGTAATAAATTTCTCTCAAGACTAAAATTCTAGAATTTCAGGTCACTCACACGCGTGCGTTAACAGTACCAAAGCCACCTCCTTCAAAAAAATGCCGCATACTCATTTCTGAGAAAATACATATCCTCTTATATGCCAGCACTTGCCTCTAATGTAACAGCCAAATCCTGTTTGAATTGCTAATACAAAATGTACATGTATTGCGTGGTATAGCAAAGATGGAGAGTTATCATCAGACAAAACATCTGCTGAGGGTTTTTTTCAATTCTGCGTGCCTGTGTTGAAGGCACCCAGCAGCCAGCACAGGGTCTTCTCCTAAATACACTGAGGCCAGTGAAGAGACTTTGTTTTATCTGCACTGCGTCTCCAGCGTGGCCCTCACTAGATGGTGGATAATATTCCTTTTCTCAGGGAGAACTGACCTTTTCCCTGCTGCATGACACCCCGTTCTGGTAAGCAGAGACAAAGGTTTTTCCTTCCATGCAAAAGCAGAACATACACAGTGAATTTTAACTTACTTCAGTACTGTGCATTACCAGCTCCTATTTCTACTAGCTCTAAGTACATTTTGTGAAACAACTCTTTTCTTAGCTTCATGACTAATAAATCCCAAACTTTTACCTATCTTTCATTCATTTTCCTTTAATGCTACTAATGAGTTCCCATTATACCTTAAGCGCCTCTTCTAACTCAAATGAGAAGCTTACACTGGTGTGGGTCATGAACTGAACTGTTCTTAAATTTAAAGAGAACTAAATAATTTTTAACTCAGGAACAATAAAAAGTAATAATAGGCTTCTTTGAGCCCTGTGGTGTAGTTTCAGACCCCCTTAAACTTCATTGTGATTTGGATTTTCTTCTTTTCAGAGTCGATTGAAAAAAACTACTGGTATGCACTTACACAAACCATGCAGACTATTGTCTTTGTTAATGAATGCATGGATATATGAGCGTTACCATAAATTCACTGCAACAAAATGCTACCTTTTTTCCTTCTTTTTTAATTTTATGCATTAAATCAATAAATAATTAAATAATGAGCTAGCCACTCTTTACGACTGCATGCAAATCATAGGGGACATAAGGGAGACATCAGTAAGGACTCCTGGCTGGACTTGTATTCCACTTGTATGTGAAAGTGAGGAGGCAAATTCTGGTCCTATTTATGCTAATTTAAGCCTTCAGAAATATAAATTATTTCAGTCCTATGCCCCTAGATTTACGTTGCCATAGCAGACTCATTTTCCCTTTTTACTAGTAAACAGGCTAACACTGGACCTCGCATGAACTTACTACCTGAGCTTCAGAGTTCTGTTCAACAGAAACCTATACCAAAGCCTTAAAAAAAAAAAAAGGATAAAAAGATAATTCAGTGGGTGTTTGCACTACACTAACATTTATTTTATTCACTTGTATTTTTAAAAACAGAATTCACTTTGGAATACAAAGACTCTTCCTATTTGTAATGCATAATAAAGTCATGTCAAAGAAAAAGGATCAGAGAACGCCAGAAGAAATTCTTTCGTTTTATTTCCTTATATATTCAGTACATATTAGTTTTCCAGATAAGCATTAAATGGATGTACTGCTTTTCAGAAATCCTTCACTTATTTTTACATTAGTGGAAGTTATGATGCTCTTAGCACAATTTGTGGTAATTTTGTTAATACTAAGCTTTACTGCATTACCCTGTAGGTCTTTTGTCAAGTCTGAGGAGCCATTTGCACAATTTCATCTAGAATTTTCAAAAATAGAATATAAATATATTTTCCACTTTAATATAAAAAGAAACAATACAATTAAAAAAAAAAAAAAAGCTAATCCTACACAGAGTGTAGCAAGATCCTTGTTTAACATCCATCTGCACAAAACAATCATACCCTGTGTCCTGGGCTCTGCAAAGGGCGCCCAGGGCAGCAAGAATCCTCCATTCCAGAGCATCACAAGCAGCAGGAAGGAGGGGGATGAGTAACCCAAAATTTAAGACAGCCAAATCTTCCAGAACCTTCAAGCAAAGAAGCTGGTGAATAGTCTAAAGTACAAGTTTGATGAGGAACAGCTAGGGAAACTGGAGTTGTTTAGCCTGGAGAATAGGAGGTTGAGCGGGAGACCTTATTGCTCTCTACATCTACCTGAAAGGAGGTTGTAGCCAGGTGGTATCTTCTTGGTCTCTTCTCCCAAGTAACAAGCAAAAGGACAAGAGGAAATGGCCTAAAGTTGCACCAGGGGAGGTTTAGATTGGACATTAGGAAAAAATTCTTGGCCAAAAGGGCTGTCAAGCATTGGAACAGGCTACCCAGGGAAGTGGTGAAGTCACCAGCCCTGAAGGCATTTAAAAGATGTGTAGATGTGGTGCTTAGGGACATGGTTTAGTGATGGACCTAGCAGTGCTGAGTTAACAGTTGGACTTGATAATCTTAAAGATCTTTTCCAACGTAAACGATTCTATCATTCTATCATTTCCTGACTCACCTTCCAAGAAGTGTTTTGGCCATCTACTTCTGTCGGGACATCAGGACCACACAGTTCGGACTACTTTACAAATCAGGCTCCAAGGATCCCTTGGCCAGGCTGGGCCGTTTGCTCACAGCACACTTCAGGGTTCCCTCACCCATGGCTTGAAAATGTAAACCAGAGCCCACGAGAACATTTTCACTGAAGTCCTGTTGGGAGAATAAGAGATGCTAAAGTAGACCAATAATTCATACCTCATTGAGCTGATACCTCATTGAACTATCCAGATCTTTTTTAATTTAAATAACTTTATCTTAATAATGAACAATTAGACTGATGAAGTTTATTTCTAACTTTTAAAAAATGTGCTCTCCTCACAATGGTCATCTGAGATGGTCTACATTTGTGCATTGTAATATTAGCAAAATTACTGCAAACATTTTAATTTAATTGAAATGCACAAACACCTCCCTTTGTGCTAATGATCTTGGCATTTGGAACTCATGGTGAAGGGCTGCAGGTTATTAGACATGTCCAGCAAAACAGTGTCTGTAGCTTACATTTGCAGGTTTGTAATTCACTGAAGGTATCTCATTTTCCCAACTGGGTCTAATTATGACAGTCATGATAAATAACCTTCCATTGTTGGTATATTTACTTCTCTGGAAAAGGAGTTGGGAAATAGGTCTGGGGTACTTACATGAATCGGAAAGATTGTGTGGTACACCCAAGGGGTGTAAAAGAGAGAGAGAAACAGTTTTATAAATTTACTAAAAAACTTTCATCCAGCAATTGAAAGGTGAGATTACAAATAGTATAAGATTCTGGAAGCCCCTACAGCATTCTCTGTATTTTAAAAAAGCAGTTTTTCTTAACAGGAAAGTCTGAAAATGTTTATCTCTGCTTTATTTTCTTGTGCATCTCTGCTTGTCCCCAGACAGATTTGTCTTCAGTCAGATCATCGTAAACCTTTGCCTTGTAGATGACAACTCCTTGCTTTACAACACTGCAAGTCAAGATTGCCTGATCTTAAGGAGAAGAAAAACCTTGATTTTTTTTTCTTTTTCCATCAACAGTTTCTTTAATTCAGGCTCACGATACCACCTTTTCTTTTCTTTTCTTTTCTTTTTTAATTTTCAATTCCATTCTTTCATACTTTATCCTAGGATAATCAGCCTGTTTATCTCAGCCTACACTGATACCTTAGACAAATCACTTGCACTGGAGAGAAGCTGTCCTAGGCCCTTGGCTACTGTTCACTAACAGGTGTTATCATCTCGTAACAGGGCATTATCAGAAAGCCAGTTTTCACTAGACTGTCCTGATATTTCACCATTTAAAAAAAGAAAAAAGACAGGTTATTACCCATAGCCAGGGCTTTCTGCTCCCTGCACTATTTTGTTGATGTTCATTCTGTATTTCTACACATTCCCCCTGAGCATTGAACTGGAAAATAAAACTGAAGCTATTATTCCTCTCTATAAAAATAAAAATCTCACATGCTGAGCACTCATCCGGCCTTCATAACTCTCCTTTGGTTTTTCCACATTGCGTGATTGGATGCAAGAAAACAGCTCAATTATCTATTGGACATAGGCACTAATGAGGCCCAGTGCACTCTGAGCTAATTGGAAGGAGCAGCTCAATGTTTTAATGAATGCAGTCTTAATATAGCTAATAACCAGGACGGCAGCAGAATTAGTTGGTGCCACTCTTTCTATGCTTCCCATTTTGCCCATTCTGGCATGTAAATTCTCCCTTACTGTTACTTGGGGCTGACTGCCCTGCTGATGAATGTGATTTCACTAGGTTAGATGTTTAGGAAAATGTCATGCCACTCTATGCAAGATGCGGTCACTGAAATGACCCTCCTTCTGAGCAAAACTGTTCAGTCTAAGGGATTCAGAAACAGAAAGACTAGTAGGCAACTGAATCAGTTGTGATACTCCAAATTGTCCTGGTCACACCGAGCTCCTAGAATAATTGTTGCTGTGTCCTGTTTGATTTTCCTTGTAACTCTTGGAGCAATGCAATTAGCAGCTATATGAACATTAATTGACCTAACCACTGAATCAGAAAGGCATCCCCTGGAGAAGGACTGTGAGAGTGACAACCCTGGAGGAAAAACTCTGACATTTCTAGTTTGTGTTTCCACAAGCAGGTAAGCAAATGAATGAAAATTGGACTGTGTCACCAAGCGTAGATGTCCCATTAACAAGCCCTGGGGAAATATTTTCTAGGACCATCAGCAAGTGTGTTTTATGTGGCAAGCAAGCTGCCATTCTGGTGAATTGATGGGTTTCGTGCATAGTCGGGAAGATCCCTTGTTTATGCACTGCCAGGCTGTGTCCCATTCCCAGCTGTGCTTTAATACCTTCAGAAACACAATCAGCAACTATTCTGCTCCAGTTAAAAATGCCTCTTCCCTCACTGAGGTACAGCGGCTGTTGTTTATGAGAAAAAAGAGTGCTACCAACCTATGCAGTTTCAAAAGGCTAGGAATTCTGACAAACTTTTATCGCTTAACCCAGAAATAAGAAAGGAGAAACCTAAAAAAAAACCCCAAACGAAGAAGTCATTCTCTTCAAACTCTTTGTATTCTATGTAACCTATGAAATACGAGCAATTGAAAAATAGCTATATATTCATGCAAACAGCTGAGCAAAACTAAGTTAAAGGTCTGACAGTGCCACACCACCCCACGCCTGGGGAAGGAGACAGAGCCAGGGAAATTCTTCATGCTCAGGAGTGAACACACCCACAGGCATGGGGGCAAAGACCATAAATATGCTCAGTCACTCCATCTTCCTCTCCTGTAGGAGCTCTGAAACTCAAGACTTCTGCTTCTCAAGAGTTGTTCTTGGGGAACAAGGCAGAGAAAAAGCCTGGAGGAGAGGCTGGTGTTGGCAGGCAGCAGTCAGGGGCAGTGAAGAACTGAATTCCCACGCTGACATAGACTGAGAAGTTCCTGCTCCAGAACAGGGGTGGCCACAGCAGCAGCTGCTGTGGTTTAAGTAAAAAAAAAAGAAAATGTTGGTAGGTGGATAAACCCAAAGGAAAGAGATCCGAGGCCTGGTTGGCTGCCAAGTTGTTTTTGAAATGATTTGTCAGCCTGAAGTACTGCTCTGGGCCAAAAGTAGGAAAAAGCACTCCCCGTCCTGCAATTCCTATGTATGTCAGCCCCCACTTACTCCCGTTCATTTACACCTAAACCAGAGCATTTAAAGGGAAGAACCATGGCATGTCTTTGTAGAGGTATGCAGGGGAAAGGAGAAGCCATGCCCTTTTCCAATGGCATTTCAGAGCTCAGTCCATCACATTGATAGACATTTATCTGCTCAGCTTCAGCCAACTGGACAGGGGAAAAAAAGCCTCTACTTTCACATAAATCCTATTAAAATATCACAGGATTACACCACTATGACTTCAGTGCAGTATTCTAATTTCAACATAGTATGGTTTCTGATCCGACCATAAGGAAGAAGAGATCAAGCTCAAAAGCACTCTTCTTACCCTTCACAGTTACTTAGAAAGGACTTTGCCTTAGGCACAAAGTATACATTTATTTAGCTGTTTTCTTGGCAATCAAATGTAATTATTAAATAAAATTAATGCAACGGTGGGAATTCTCTCACAGAGTTTATGGAATCAGAAGTGCAGTAATGCAAAGAAAGCAAACCCCAACCTTTAAGGGTACTTTCTCAGTCTCTGTTTTCCCTTTAGCTATTATCATCCCTAGGTTTTAATTCTAATTTTATTTTTTTTTTGCATGTCACCCTCTTTTATTAGCACCCTGGGGTATTTTCAATACCTGATTTACAAAGGCAATGATATGAGAACAGCAATATATGATAAAATACCAGGCTGCAGCTGGCCATCTGTGGACAGCAAACACTGCTGGCATGCTTTTCTCCCTTTACCCCTTTTTCTCCCTCAAGCAGCACCTGGGAAGGGAATTTGTCCCTTACATCTCCACTGTCTGATGTACTCAGCTAAATATGAGTTTTCACACTACTCAGAAGAGAGAGATTAAATGGCAACGTATCAAAAGCACCTGGCTTTAGTAATATAACATAGTAATAAATAAACTCAACTCTGCTATTAAATTCTATTTGGACCACAAGACCGTGCATCAAATTCCACTGCTGACTTCTTTTTATAGTCACAAAGTTCTCATCACCAACTCTTAATGAAACAGATTATAAGGACCACCTTAAACATATATACATATGCACACACAAAATTGTGAGGGTCTGGGGGGTGTATAAAATCACACACGCAAAAAAACCCATCTACTTTTTTGAAATAGATATTACTGCAGCATGTTTAACAAACTTCTTGCAGCTGTCAAAGACGGTACTTTGGGATCTCTGCTAAGGGGATCCTATCTCGCTATTACTGGATTTTAAGTAGTAGAGCTGAAATAGTTTAAAATCAGGAGAGGAAGATGGCAGTCTGCTGGACAAGCTCTCTTCAAGGTCACCAGGCTTGCAAACACAAACCTAATTTACTGAAGTCATGAAACAGAAATAAACAATTTCAGAAAGATTCAAAATTTTACCAGCTTTCTCCTCAGCTGTCTCTGTTTCTTTTCTCCGGCAGTTCTCAAGATGTGGGTGTAGGAAAGTCACAGTGACCGAGACAAAGGTCAATTCCCTGCTAATCCCAATGTAATCCAGGTGGGAGCAGTCCTGGGAGCAATGCCGTGCACCGTGGCTGCTCATCACCCTCCAGAAGCTGCACATTAGTCAGGAATGGCCAATTCTTATTATAATCCAACCTGCCCTTAGTGGCAAGGAAGAAAATGGGCATGTGCAGGGCTGAAAGGAGCTCTAGTTTGGAAATCCTAGCCCTCACACAAAGCTGGGTTTGTGTTACTGTCCAATACGCCTCTTTTGGAAAAAAAAAGAAGAAAAACAGAATCTCTTGATTCCTGAAGATAGGTCTCTAATAGTAACCTGCAAATCCTTAAGAACCTCAGGATCAGGCCTCATGAAAAATTATCTGCTCAAACATGTTCACTTGCAAACGTACGCACCAGGCCAGACATGAGCTGTGCTCAGGCTCAGCAGAAGCCTTGCAAAACTCTGAGCTCACTTCATCCACATGACATAAAAACCATTTGCAGAATCCACTGGCAAAATTATTTTAGTCATCACAAGAAGTGAGTTCTCCCAACGTACCTCTGAAAAAAAACTTCAGTTCACGTAGCTGTGGCTTCCTAGCTGGCAACATCAGTCATTTCAAACCTTCACTCTCCGTAAAGTTCAGTTAATTCTTATTTTACAAATTTTCTAGGAAGTTCAGTCCTTTTAGGTCTCATCTGTGGTTTTGTTCAGACCCATCCACACAATTTTTGTTTCCAAGGCAGCCTGTCCCAGGGCAGCGGCTTCTCTGACAGTCCCTGTTTGTCTTCCTACTGGCTCTCAGCTTGATCTCCATCACCCAGCTCCTTCCTCAGGTCAGCAGCCATTTGGCTTCTGCTTCCCTTTCTATCCTCCCCTCCCAGACTGCCCGTTTTCCTTTCAGAGTTCAACTCAGCAGTTCTCTTCCAGTGTGTGGTCAGGAATGGAGCCAGAAAAGCCTCTTCTCAGATTTTTAGCCCCATTTCCAAAGTGGCCCAATGGCAGGAGTTGTCCCCGTGCCACCCACGGGGCAGAGCAGACACAGTCTGCCAGGGTGGACGCCTGTGCTCTCCTGCCCACCAGGTCTCCACAGCTCCTACACATCTGCATTACGTGAAGCTTGGTCAGCTTTATCTATCGCTCTTTACCAATCATTTTAAGCATTTGAACACACTTTCGCTGTCACACTGATAATGCGGGGGATTTTTCACGTCTAATATCTCTCCTGTCTTGTAATTAGGTGATGTGGAGGACTGGACATTCCTATCACCGCCTTCCAGATGGATTAACGGGGGTTTAGCAGTGAGAGCTTCAAACAAAACCGTCCGTGCCTTGCTCGGCATCTATGGCAGGCGGCAGAGGTCTGGGGCAACGTGCTACGGCCCCAGTGCAGCGGGGAGGCTCCTGCCTGGTCAGGAGGGTTCAGTGGGGCTTCTGCAAGGCCCTGCTTGCTGCCAGCCCCTGCCCACTGTGCCGGAGGGGGCTGGCAGCCTCGCCACTGTCGTGCACGGTGCAGGGCATTTTTCACAATGCCGCTGCAAGGGCCCAGAGGAAAGAGGTGGCCCGAGACAGGCAGCAAGCGCTTTTCTCCCCCTCAGCAGTGCAAGAAAGAGGAGGCAATGGGGCTTGGGCACTTCTCCCAGTCAGTCACCCTCTGACTGCGGGGGAACACTCGGAGAAGATGCTCTGCTCTCACCAGCTTTGCCATTGCCCTGCTCTTTCCATATATGACGTGCATGTACCGGCTGTAACTGCCCTTTCCATTGGATATTCACACCACCACTTTAGGCACCTACTTTAGCTGGCTAATTTAAGAGCCTAGGTCCATCTCATTGGGTACTAACAAGTTGTAATTAAATGACATTTTCTATGCTATATTAAACTCTTTCAGTCAAAAAATATCTCATTGAAAAATCAGGAAATAAGTCCCCAGGGCTATCATTATCCATCTGCTTTCCTAGCAACTTTAGGCATCTGCAAAGGATTTTTAAATACATTTATATAGAATGCCTCCTTCCCTCATGTCATCCATGACATGCACCAGACTACCTTTCTTGTCGCCTTCTGGAGAACACAAGTGTCACAGGTATTAGCAACCAAGTGTCTCTAGCCAGCAAGCTCCCGCTTTCCCAGGTGACCATTTACATGCTAATAGTGAGCTGCTCTTTACTGTCTTACAGATCCACCACGGAGAGAAGATGGTTACCACTTTGAACAAGCAGATGAGAAAACAGTTGCCAATTGTACAACTGTACAATTAAAAGTAAACAAAGAAATCAGTTCTGGAAAGCCTAGGAGATCAAAGCAGGGACGTTCAGGTTTGGGGGAGGTCAGTAGGAAGATAAGGGTTTTTCTAGCATCTAGATAGATTTTTCACATGACCACGACATCCTTTTTTTTTAATTGAAAGCTGTACAGAACTTGAGTTGGAGCAACTTGTTCCGTTCACTCAGGAATGCATGAAGCTCCCCAGTACTGCTCGGGAAGAAGGTGGGAGGCTGGGAAGGGAGCAAATTAACAGGTTTTAGGGAGTTTGAAAACAGGCTAAGTTTTCCAAATTGCCCTAGTGCCTCTCTGCATTGACTATGCAGGCAACCCCCTGCAGCAGCCAGCCAGGCTGGCTACCTAAATCTGGGCAGCAGCAATATTCCCTCCCAGGAGCAGCCCAAAGCTCATCAAGAGCAAAGAAACCACCACCCTGGGAGTGGAGCAGGAGGTTTGCAGGAGCAAACTCAAAGGACTGAAGCAACCAGAACTGGGTCACCGACATCTGAGCACAAAACTGCTAAACCTGAAAACGCTTCCATTTGTTCAGTGCCAAGCACAGCAGAGTCCAGATGTTTAAATTCAATTCTTTAGACAATGAAGATGACAGCAGCTACAATCCCCCAAAGTTCCTTTCAACTTTCAACACTATACACATATATGTTTCAAAAAAACTTCAAAAAAAGAAACCGTGCCTCATTTCCTATTATGCTTTATGGTTACACATACTCACCTCTCAGCAGCAGCCGCTTCTTAGAGCCACATTATAGCAGGCTTTCCATGCTACTGCTCAGGGCAGTGGGTGATCATTAATCTCTGCTTTTTGGTTACCAAACTTCAGTCAATACAGATCATTTGCTTCACAAATATGCCAGTATATCAAAATTAAGATTTGAACAGCACTCACTCGACATTATTATACTAAAAGTTTTACCATTTAGCTCCAAACACAACTGGGAACGTAAGTTATAAATAGAAACGTAAATGTTCCTGTCAACTGAGGTTAATCAAAAATCCTGAAAGATAAGCCATTACCTTTTGGTTCAGGATGTAAAAGCCTTTCAGTTATTTGAAAGATAATTCCATTTACACATATCTTTCCCACCTCTTCGCTGTACACTTCTCCAAGGGGTGTGCAGTGACATCAGAGCACGCAGAAACTGCTAAACTTGCCTTGCTCAACTTTCTGGGCTTAATTGCAGCCTATAAAAGCATTGGAGTTGCTGCCACCTATAGACAAGTGTTAAACACAAACACGCATTTGTTACTGGGAAAATGGCAGTGCAAACTGACATGAAGTGTATCTTTAATGTTCCTGTGTAAACATATCGTTTACCCCACCATTTCTAATGCTAGGCTTTGGGCTCATGAGCCACATTAAACGTTTATGGCACAAGCCAGAACCTGCTGAAAACATCCAAGACCTCACGTACTGGTCCTTGGGTTGTCAGAGCTAATGGAAAATGAAACCCAAATTTGAGTAACATATTGGTTACTATGCTCAGCATGTTTAATCCGCAAAGAAAATGAATTACTGTGTTTTAGCTCTCTCAAATAACCAAGTATGGATTAACCTTTGATTTAAACATGCCTGAATCTTGTTATCTAAAGACTTAATAGGACAACGTAACAGTTTTGATCGACTCACACTAGCTGTGCATAGATTATTTAAAAGTACATTACAACCTCTCAAAAAAAAAAAATCAACTAGTGGCGTACAATAATGCAATGATTCTGTCCTTTCTTCCTTGCATATTATACCTGTGTCAGCTAAACAAGTGCAGAAGGCAGCCATTTACAAGATTAAATAAATGCAATTCTCAATATTGTTGCAAAATGAAAGTAGAATAAATTTAATTGTAATTTCCACTGCTGGTATTTCTGTAATGTGAAAAGTGATGAATGAGTACTTGAGATAAATCATTGTAGAATTATCTGGAATTACTAAATCTAACTTTTCTTAAGAAAAATTTTTCAACCTTTTCCATTTCAGTACGTATTAGTGAGTCAGAAGGTCAAAATTCTCAACAATTGCTGTTCTTGATTCCTGACTTTTCACAGATGCTGAGTATCTCATACTCCATCCAGGTTCTTGGGATCTGTAACATCTGTAAAAATGAAATCTGAAGTATCTCAAGTAGGGCACCCAAAATCCAAAAACTTCACAAACCAGAGGCCATGTTTAAAAAAAGGTCCTCCTCCTTTTGCCTGAGAACAGAGAATTGGCAGAGTATGTGACACATTTGCTGAGACAAGAATATACCTCTCACAGCTAAGAGTTAGTTTCTCAGATGTGAAGAAAAGAATAGATCTTAAAAAATAATAATAATAATTGTGAGAGATGAAAAGACGCCTTTAAACATGCTGTAGACAAGATTTCTTTGTCTCAAATTTAAAGGTTCAAGAAATCACAGACTTCCAAGCTCTTTGAAGAACACTGAAAAGGAAAGGAAATCATGAATTGTTTCATCTTCCAGTCCTTCTGAAATGGAGATGTGCTTGGCTATGAATAGCTTCACTTTCCCCCCATTGCTGGAAACATGCCTAGCCTGTGACTTAACTCCGGAAGAGCAAGGCAAGAGCATCCTGACAACATTCTCCTAAAGAGCTTATTTTGTCGGTGCTTATAACAATAAAAACAAAAACATTGTTGGTCAGTCTGAGTGAGAAACTAAAGGAGCTGGAAAATAAACAGGGGAAAACAGTTGCTCAGAGAGTACATGGCAAGGGGTAAAATACTTACAAAACCATAATGCAAAGGGTAAAAGGAGTACTCCGATCTTGGAAGCTAGAAGCACTCTATTCTCTCTCCAGGCAAAATATGTTTTACCTGTATGGCTTTTTGCCTGCCATAAGCTGCTTCCATGAGGGTCTGCACCTTCCAGGGGACATCTCTGTCCCAGTAAAACACCGGAACTCCAAGGACCACGTGCCACACTAGATCCCACGTGCCCGACAACTGGTTTGTCAAAGCAAACCTCCCACACCATGGCCACGCTCATCCAGAACCCATGACTTTGCAGTGTGTTTCCGTGCAAGTTTATTTTGGGAAGTACCAGAGGTATATTAAAAATTACACTGAGCATCAGCAAATGCACAATGTGGCTCATCAGAGAGCTTCGAATTTTTTCAGCAGCTAGAATTTTACTTTTTTGTAAAGATTCTTCTGGATTAAATTATGCGTCTTCCTATTGGCAATCATCTTCTACCATGCAGTTATGACAGAGTTAATTCCTTTATCAATATACTAAGCACACATACAAGTCTGAGTCATTAACAGCACCACATGCTCAGTTTGTGCAAACTCCATTTGTGCTAAATGCCATATTCAGACATTCCCAGCACCTCCACATCAATGCAATACCAGGGGCATCATCTCTAGAACATTTTTAAGCGTTTTAGGGACATAGGCACCCACTTCGTTCCTCTAGTACTTTATTAAGTGTCAGGGATGTTGTCAAGCTCCTCCTTACTTCAGCTGGAATTCATTTTTGGGGGACTTCACAATATTAATAAAATGTATTATTTGTTACCGGAACATGCCTGACATGTTCTAGTGTATTTCTAAGACTCCTCTTGTTGCAAACCAATAAAAATTGGCTTGACAAACCTCTTTAATGCCTGTTACTTTGTGTGCAGATTTTCTGCTGTGACTGATCTAGCAAGTTTGGGTAGGCTTTGAACTACTGAAGTTTTGAACATCCATCAGCTCAAAACTGTTGATGATCTGCTTGATATAAACATTGATATGTTCACCATGGGAACCAAAAGAAGAATATGTAGCTGAGCTTCCTATTTATGAAGGCAAGATAGCAGAAAATTTTCCAGATGTGGGGTTCAATCCATTATTCTTTGTTCAGTCTAGTCTCCTGTTGATTTAAAAAGCAGTTTTAGTTCTTTAGAAAAATGGAAAACGAGGATATAATCGTGGAATACATTATTTAACTACAAAGCAGCTAGCCCTGGACAAATATAGTCAAAGCAAATCTAGAAAATAATTAAATGAACACAATTTTTTTTTTTACAGAATAACTTTTATACTACTTATTTCATAATAATAACAGATAACTGTACTGATAACAGTGGCATTATGCACAGTTTGTGAATTCTACCTAAAACAATAAGTGGTTTTAACATGGTGTGTTGGTTAGGATTAATTAGAATTAGTTTTCTGTTCCAGGGACTGACATCCTGCCTGTTGCAGACCTATTGTCTGGACACAGGAACAACCCCAGAAAAATCAGTTTGTGCCCAAGAGAAGAGAGGTCTATCCCTAGGGAGAAAATGGACAAAGCAATATATTGACATAGCTCCCTCCTAAATAATAGTGGGGCACAAGAAGGGGAAAAGATCGTGACAGAGGTGATAACAAAGGGGGAATAGTTTCCTGAGGAAAAGGGAGATCTGTTTACATCAGGCAAAGTAAAAGAACAATATTTGCAGATAGAGAGCCTACCAACTTGAAAGAAAAAGCCACAAACTGTGGGCTTAATTATATACATAATTCTCAAAGCAAAGTTACAGCTAAAGTGCATTAAAAAAACTCCCAACAACTCTTCCTCAACTTTTTCTGTTAAGGCCACACACCGCATTTAAAAGCACTAAGCATCCCTACGTTTGGCTGCACAGATGATACCGTTGCAGGAAAAGCAGGGATAAAATAGCTACCCATCCAGCAGGTACAGGGGGGTCTTCTGCGACGGGGTTAAAGCGTATTGGCAAAAAGAGAGCGGTTAGGAGAGCTGCAGGTTGATGCAGAGCAATGTGAATACCATTTGATTAATCCCATAGCTCTGTCCTGGGAGCTGCTGTCACAAAGGGAGAAAAATGCAGTAAGAAAACGGAATGGGACTAGGACCTGTGATTACATGAAAAAATAAAACAAGTTTCACTTGTATGATTTATCAGCACAGCTACTGAGTAGCCATTTCTAGCAACTTTAGTGCAAACCACATAATATTGAATGTTTTTCTCAAATGTCCAGTAGCTGAAGGCATGTGCCTGCGGGAGAATCCCAGGGTTCAGCACAGGAAAAAACAAAATGCAATTCTGATCCTTGGGATTGCACAGAACTGTGGAAAATGTGGTTCATCTAACCTTGGGGCTGTGAGAGTACAGGAGTGAAAATAAAAAAAATAAAAAAAGAAAAAGAAAAATCTAACGTTTAAAAATGTCATCTGATTTCTTCAAACTTGGCTCTGCATGATGCTACTAACACCATGAGTACAATGTGATATTTTCTTCTTCATGGGCAAGATGACACTTGTTCAAATTGTACCTAAAATTTCGCACATATATAATGAAACAATCAAATCCCAGTCTCTAGAATATCTTTGGAAACGTGTTGTGGTTGGGGGTGGGGGGGGAGGTGTTTGCCAATACATTTTCATGTTAATTCACGTCACTGAGGAGCACCTTGAATCAGAGCCACCTACATCTCTGTGCTCCCTGTTTGGCAAGCGAGAGTAAATGTTTCTGTGCTAACGGACTCCAAATTTTGTGAATTAACTAACAGCCCTTAGGTTTTTTTTCTATTTTCTTAGAGTATAATTGCATCTAATTGTACATTTTGAGCAAATACACATAATCACATCGTTATGACATGTAATTACCTAATTGTGATGTACAATTAAGTAAATAGCACAAGAAATTGTGCAGAACTTTAATAGTTTTGTTAAAAAGAGGTTAATCTTTTCCGCAGCTGACAGAAGAAGGCATTTTCACCTCTAATGATTATAATCAATTTAACATTTTCTACCCTAATTAGCGGGCACTCTCAGGCATGTCCAGAATATGCACATTCAAGCAAAACACTGGATGATGACATTTGTGACTTTTATATGTTTTTGCTACATGCAAAGACAAACATCTTTATGTAGAATTTACCGACCAGTTGCTATGGAAAACGTAAGCTGAGGAGAATCCATGCAATAGCATATATAATGGGCTTCTGCGAAGAACAATGTGTTAATTAATCTCAGCAGCAGCTTCTGCTTCTGGTGTTGTCCCTGCCACTATTTGGTGTAGTAACGCAGCTCTTATACTAAACACAGTTTTCTCACTAGGACTAATTCTCAGTTTAGGAGTTGTTCTATGGAAGGAGACTTCACCTGGGCAAGGGAGGTTTATTAGTTGTCATAGTTGAGGGTTTTTGTTGTCCTGAGAAAAGTTTGTGTGTTACCCAGTTACATATGCACAATTTATATACACCCTGGGAGACTACCACACATCTCCTCCATTGCTCCTTGCAGCTGTGGCGAGGTTAGCTACCTAATAGTAGCACATGCTAAACCACACAAGTCCCTTTTACCTCACAGAGAATTTAATTTTCTGGATAGTCAAGCAACACAGAACTAAAACCAAGGAAGCAAATGGCTGGTGAAATGTAAGACAGATTTTTAAGACATCAAAAAGGCTTTTCCCATGTTTTTTGTTTAGATTTTTCCTCCCCAGCACACAACGCAGTCATGCCCAATATGCTAAACTAGGGGCTGGCAATCTTCTCAAGATGGTCTGCAAGACTTTTCTATGAAAGGCTTACCCAACCCCCTTAGAAAATGGGCAGTGCCCTCAAGGCAAGCTCTGTAACATAGTAATGGTTTCTAAACAGGGGGTTCTATGTACCTCATTAGTAAAGATCACACAAATACACCTTTGAGTAACTCCTTTCCAGCTTGCCCTATTGATAGCGGCAGTGACTGTAGGAACAGCCGATTCACATCCAGGCGTGGGGAGCTTTATACACGTCAAGTTTCCCAAAGGCAACAAACCCCCAAATTGTCCAGAAATAAATTGAATCCACATGTTTAGGAGCTACTCTCTATAAACAGTATGTTTCATTCAGCAAATATTTTGGGAAGTAAGATCAACATGGGTTGAACACTGAAGAAGTGATTTAGAAGATTGCTGTAAACAGAGTAGATATCCACACATAACATTTGACAGAGCAAATATGTGACAGAGCAACATTTGACAAATACAAAGCACTTTTCAAGGCGTAAAAACCAGGTTTTGTTTCTCCCTACATTACAAAAATAAACTGCAACTGAAAAATAGCCTCAATTAAAAAAAATTAATTTGGCAGTGGGTATTTAACTTAAAGAGGAAAATCAGTATGTTACATACAGACTCTGCAGCTATCTTAACAAAAATTGACACCCTCGTGAGAGAGCACGTAATGTAAGTTGTTGGCAAACTGTCTGAACACCAGAATGAAGAAAGAAAGAAAAGAATCTGGGGTGACAGTAAGAATGTTACAATCAACCAAAACACAGGCTGAAACCCGCTTTTGCAGTTTCCAGTTATCAAAACTTGACACCTTCTCTGTCACACCAGTATCCTGGGAAAAAAAAGAAAATTAGCACTTCAAACACCTCCGCCCACACCATCAAGCACAACTTCTATCCACAACAACTCTTTATCAAATGTCTTTTTTTTTTTTTTTTCCTTAATGGTATTATCTGAAACTAGATTGTACTTGGAGAGAAAAACAACCCAACATGTCATCTGAAAAAAAAAAAAAAAAGGGGATGGCTACATAAAAATGTGATGCTACAAAAATGGCGCTTTCCATTACTTTCTAATAGACCCAGATCATTATAAAAATTTCCAGAGCAGTCACAGAAAAAAATTTGTCAAGAACAGTTCATATAAATATCTTAAAAAAAAAAAAATAAAAAAAAAAATAAAAAAAAAGGAGAGAAAGTATACGTATTCTGCAAAGACACATTCTAGTTGGGCTTTGGGAGAGAAAAGCTTAAAGCATTTATACAAGCAATCAAAAGACATTTTCTAGACACTGGGCTAACTGGTCTTTTGTTTAATAGAAACACTTTCAAAGAGCGGAATTAATCCAGATTTGTTGGTTTAATAAAGAACCGAATCCAGCTCACTGATTTAATGCACTAGATTTACTGCTATGTTCTGGCCATGTGAAGAGCTGTAAATTGGATTTAGTGAACACAAGCAAGTCAATAAATGCCAAAAAGCAGACAAGATACCAGTAAATCCACACCAAAACATTAAAAATCACTGCGCAGTATTTTAACCAAAAGGCAGTGACCCTGATTTTCCACATTCATGAAATTTTTTTCTATATTTACCTCTGCCCAGATGTAAATAGCATTAAATCAATGAGCTCCACTTAACACCAGCTTTTCAGGCAGGTAGGTAAGTCTGCTCGAGCTAAGCCTGCCTCCACTCCTTTCTCTCCTCAGAAGAAAATGGTCCTCTTCAGCAGAGAGGAGGGACAGGGCAAGGAATAACACAGAGCAGGAGAAAGGGCATTGCTGAAGGAAAGCAAATGGGGAATGAAGAAAAAAGTAGGGACTGGAAAGAGAGGAGAGACGACAATATGAAACAGGCATCTGCCAATAGCCCAGCTGGTATTTCGGCATCTTTGCAAGTCCTTCCCTTTCACCCCGCGCACACCGTGACCTTAACCTCCGGAATCAGCACAATCTGAAAGAACAAAGCTTATTGTTGACAGTGCTGTTACCACCACCTTTTGCCTTGGTTTTTGTACTTATAAAACTAGGTGGGACGATACTAAGGTCAGAGCAGAGAACCTCAGCTGTGAGCCCACGTGGCACATCCGTGTTCCAAAGAACAATAGTGTGGCCCCTTCTGAGCAGCCCCGTGGACACCAGCACCAGCTGCACACCCTGCACGATGGCACGAAGCCTTCTCCATCCCTTCGGCAGGACCTTCCCTTTGCCTTAAATCACCTCTATTAGTACACATCTTTTTGCATAATTTATTTCAATTCTTCCTTGCCAAGAGATCTGTTAATAAAACACACTACCCTGTGGAGAATGTTGCCTGATCATATTCTTGTCTTCTCTTCCTCCACAAAGAACCAGACATATTTGAGATCTATCACCGCTGTATCATTAATTTAACAGAAGTATATTTTTGATCATCCACGATACGGAATTTAACAAGAAAGTATGACATTTGTTGCAAAAATATATGGGGTGCTCTAAAATTTCACAGCTAACACTGTATTAAACTGTTATGTTTTAATCCCTCACAGATACTTTTTAAGGCAAACAACTGTAGATGCTCACTGTGTGATACCTTCTTTGTAAGCGCAGCTTTCCCCCCATGACCAGATACCAGGAGAGCATCAGTCCACACAAACATTCAATTTTTTTTTCTCCCTAAGCACACAGGTACAAGGTCCACCAACAATCTCTATCTGCTCAGTCCTTTCCTATTGTCAGGTGCACAATTTCACTGCAACAACCTATAAAGTCACCTTTAGTGGCAGCTTCCTATTGTTTTGCAATCCGTATGTATATCCAAGACATGACAGTGGGGAAACTTGCTAAAATAAAATAAAATAAATCTCTTTTTCCTCAATGATTTGAGGAAATTGGAACTCCGGTATAAATTGCCATGTCCTCAGTGTCAAGGCAAATTTCAAATATTTTTCATGGTGGGACTTCCTAAATTTACAAGGAGTTTGCCCCTCTGAGCTTTCTTATGCATATAAACAAATTAAATTCACATTTACAAAACTAACCTACCGATTGTGTCCCTCAACTATACATTTCATAAGATAAAATCTCTGTTCTTATCAGTGAGGGCAAAACAGACATTGGTTTTTTGTGAAGATTTCTAAACACAATTAATCTGGGTTTAGATGGTTACATAAACCTCTGGATTTAGGCAGCATGAGCATTACCAGATCCAGACAAAAATAATCTGTATCTTTCTTGCCCTGAGGTCGTATAATCCTCCAGAGCGCTCAGGATCCTGCTCCGAACATTCATTTCTCTCTCTCTCTCTCCCTCAGGCCTCTTAGCTTGGCCTTGCCTTGTCCCACAGTCAAAAGAACTAGTTAAGACAGTATGTTTGGACTCTTTTATGCTCTCTTAATTTTCACATACAGCTCTCCAAGTTTTCCTAATCCTTTTCTTAATCACCAACACTGTTTCTGTACAAGCAGGTGTGAGACTGAGCACCAAGCAGTTACGCTGCCTACAAAGGACCTTTCCAGGATCCAGCCGTTTCATGGCATAAACAGGAATTATTAGCTCTGTATAATGAGAGTCTCCAAGTCATCAAAAGAAATTCAGAAAAAAAAGCACATTTACTGCTGAATAAAGCACAAATATATTTTGCAAACAATAAAAAATAGCTTGGAAAGAGGGTTATGTATTGATCCCTCTGCTTCACTCACCCATGTGGTGGTATGTATTTACTAGCAATGGTACTTTTTTCCCTTAAGTCTCATCAAAGATGTTACTAAAGGCAGAAAATAAGATGAAAGCCATAGGTCCTGAACCCCGATCCCCAGTAAAAAGCAGTTCCCATTGAAAATGCGATTCCTGTCCCCTTCTCAGTAACGGGCTTTGATAATTGTGTTAAAAACTCAGTAGATGGCTGTGAAAACTAGGGATCTGGCTTAGGCTACAAATAACAAGTTTTTAAAGGTGATTAAACCATTTCATGTGGTTCACCCCTGAAAAAATAACCAGATATATCTTAATTGTTCCCATTCTCTCACATTCTGTGCAAGGCGTGTCAAGTGCAGCGTTAGGTGACAACTGCAGAAGGGATCAGTGCAGCCGGAATGGGAATAAACACCCATTGCTTGCACGCTACATCATCACATTTAAATGGAAATTTCATAACATCGGTATTCTTAAAAACTTGTTAGATATTCAGGACATGGGATGGAATAAAATGATACTGTGCGCTAATTAGCAGATCATTTACAAATCCCAGACCCCTTTTCTCTCCAGTGACTGTCTCGGCAAATACAGATACCAGCGCAGACCTCTTTTTCTGTGCTTCTATCCTTTATCTAACTTTGCCTTTCATGGGTTCATTGAAGCAATGTTTTGTAATAGTGTCAAATTAGTAGAAAACCTGAGGTATAGCAATTTGACAATGATATAGCTGTCATGATGGTTCTACTTTTTGCTTGTACCTACTCAGGCATAATTAGAATCAAATATCTACCTCTCAGCGTTTCTCTTGGGCTCATCCAACTCTGAAAGCTCTCAGGCCATTAAGGCATATCAATTAGTAATGATTTTTTTTCAGCCCCCAGCAGCCACTGAAGCATACATTAAAGGTGATATCTGCAGTCAAAAATGTAATGTGCACATTTGAGAATATCTACTTTGATTAAGAGAATGTTATCAGGGAAACTCATTTGCTTAAAGTTTTATATCATGGCTATTAAAAATATTTTATTTGCTGAACAAATGTCCAATGAACACTCCCATATCTGTTAAGCAATATTAATTGCACACAGGTTTGGAAAACACAAGAATCATTAAAGGATAAACGAGGCTGTGAAGTAGCCCAGAAGAGCTAATGTTATCACTTCCCAGGCCACTTTTACAACCTTCTTAGTAGGACCATTTTTAACCGAGCCATCATGGCCTCAGGAAAGTTACTTTCATTTTTTTAGTATATCTGTCCAATTGAGTAGATGTCACAGAGGCAGCTCATTACAAGCACCAGAATTAGAGGGCTGTCACATTCCTCGTAGCTAGGTTAAGTCCGTTCAGTCAGGACTGTTTGGAAAAGCAATCCTTTTCACGCTCACAGTCATTTCCAAGCCCGATAGGTCACTTATCTCTTGGTTCAAATGCAACTCAAAAATTAGTTACTCGAAGATCAGACTGCAAAGCAAACGTAATTAATAGTATGGACACATATTTAGTGCTAAGGTGGCACTGGAGCAGAAAAATTCCTGTATGCAGGAGGCAGGAATAGACATGTACTCCTTTCCAAACTGGTTTAGGAATTGTGTTAGTTTGTTCCTTGTTTAGATTCTGTATGGGCAATTGGAGATGTTTCAGTAAGTACTGGGCTGAAAAAACAGTTCAGCTAATCCTAGCATCAATTTAACCTTCATATACCTCTTTGATAAATACATACAAATAGCCTCTAACCTAAAGTCACCACAAGTAGCAGAAAGCTTACCACATGCTTTGAATAAGACTCACTATGAGAGATGGAATTAAGTATAAGAACTGAGGAAACCAGAAGAAAAATGCCGAGGTTGCCTCACAGTGAAGCTGGAAACTTTTGGTTCCACTTTGGCTGCAACTGGAAATCTGCCCCACGGTTGCCATTCGTGTTTGACTGCAGGTCGTGGCACAGCTCGGCCTGGTGCGTTTCACAGCGTTTTAATGGCAGCGCCCACAGGAGGCCTCGCGAAAACAGATCATGGATCAGGAACAAAAACCACTGGGCAGTGCCTCCATATTTTGGCTTTGCAAGCTCTCTGAAGAGCTAATTCACTGAATTCAAAACTTCCGGACAATCTACTTTGACCTTTCTACCTATATTTATTTATGTAATTGTTAAACACACAAATACACTGTCCCTCACGGAAGACATCACAAACTGATGAAATGCCAGGAACATATCAAAATCACATTTAATCCTGGTAGCCAGCAAGCACAAGCCTTAATGTGAAGCTATAGATACAACTGAATTTGTCACTCCTCTGAGTGACAGAGGCTCTGACTCCTCCTTAAGTGATGTGACCTGTGACAATTTTTGGAATAAAAGTATAAGATTAATTTCCAAGTTTTTATCCTACTGTTATGTCTGTAAAATTGTTTCCACTTGAACATACTTGACATTAGTCATAAATCTCTGGTCAAACAAAGGTGAAGCAGGATGGACGTGCCATATACAACATTCAGTTTTACCCTCAGGTGCCAAGAACCTTCTTGCAGCGTAGCTGACCTCATAATCTCTTGAAACATTCGCATAATGCTTTAATTATCTGTATAATCACCCAACAAATCTGACACCAGGTTTCTCAGCAGGAGTTTGCAGATTCCTTCTCAGCTAGTTAATGCATTACTTGTATGAGTTGTAAGGTTTGGTCCAGACACAGATCACATACCTGCTATGACTCTTTCAAAGTAAGCCTAATTAATTTTTCATGTTTATTTTCCTTTGGATGTAAATAGTAGCTTCAGTGCAATTATGTATATTTTTATATCAGTACATAGGTTTCTATACTAATGGAGCTAATTTTTCTCTCTATGTGGAAATCTCCTCGACCAGACAAGATCAACATGAAAGACACATTTCAGTAGATGGCATCTCCTCACTTCCCACCACCTCTTCTCTCCTGCTGAGCCACCATGGTCATTCCTCCGCCCTGGGCATGCCTGGCCAGCAGCGTCTGGCACATCATTTGCCTCTCTTCTCCAGGAGTCACATATTTAAACTCAGTGAGAATATGCATACTAGGGACCGGTACAGTAAGATGCTGAATAAAAGCATATGTGGAATACAGATTTACAGCTTGAATTTTACAAGCCAGGATTTTTGCAAATTGTAACCAAAAATAATAGGAAACTCGAACAAACACTTTTATACTTCACTATATTGCTTACACTTTTGATATTAAAGCTTCCTTTAAAAATATTTCCAAACCAGAGGAAGAAATAGACTTCAAAGTCTGCCAAATAATCTAGCCTTATCTGCACACATTTGCACGCAAGAAATATCTACCACCCAGGCAACAGTCTACACATCCCCATTCCCTTTTGCAGCTATCAGTCAGGTTTGACCTTTGGTTCAGACCTAAAATCTCCCAACCCATTCGTTGTATTTTAAGAAGAGCAACTTCTTCAGGGAAAGAGATGATAATGTATCTGCAAGGGCTGACTCTTTGTGCGGTTGGAGGGGGGAAATGCCAGCATAACAAATTGCTCCTGTTCAAACCCATCAATTCAAAAGAAGCATCTGGAAAACTTGACAAGAATACTCAAATGACCCTTGTGTTCTGACAGCTGGAAAAGAGAAAGCACTCTCCATGAGGGGAAGAAGCACGCTCAAACTTTTTGCCTAGAAAGAGAAATACATAGAACAATTTGAAATATTTTGCTTCAAAGTCCATTACATTAAACTTTCAGTGCAAAGTATGATTCATGCAGGCATGACTGTGCTCACAAAGAAGCAGAAGCTGGTCATGGTGATGGGCGAGCTGTGAATTCCCTTCTGTCATGAACCTCCACTGCTGTAGCAGATCATTCCCTCCCTACCAGAGGAACCTTAGTCCCTCCTGAACACTGGCACGGTGGGACTGGGCTCCCCTGTCTTCATCATGAGGAGAACTGCTGCCTGCTCCACTTGGAGAGGCCACTGAGGATGGCTCTGTGATGCACAGACTGCAATTTTGTTCCTCTTCCCCAGTCCTGTGAAGAGAAACACCCTGAGTAGGCTGTACTACTACAGACACAATTTCAGTTTGATTTTATGTCAGGATTCCCGACTTGGTCAAAATATGCACCGAGGAGAAAAAAACCTTGCGACATCAATGAATTCTCCTCATTCGAAGTTTCCTGACTTTGGTCTCTGCAGATGAGATATCTACCTATTGCATCAAAATATCTTACAACTGTTCAAAGTGCAACAAACTGCTTCTGGAATTTCACACTCCCAAATTCTACTGTTTCTGCATTGCTGCCCCACAGACTTCTCTTTACTCCTGCGGACCTAGGCTGGTCTACAAGCCTGGTTATATGCTGTATATCTAGGATGCGTGAAATAGTCCAGTTTACCCACAGCCTGAACTGCTCTGCAGACCAAAGGGAAATTGAGGTACCAGATCCATGCTCCCACTGTGCTCAGGAATGTTGTTCTTCAGACCTGTTTCAGGGAAGATCACTCTGAGCTTGTCTTCTTACCGGAAGATACTCATACAAATACTGTGGTCTAAGTTTATTCTGTTAGATTAAACATAGCAATTGCCCCAGGTTTTCTGATTGAAAAAGAAAATAGGAAAATGAAAGACGACCCTCTAGAAGGCACAGCTCTATTTCGATTCTCCATCAGGCAGCAGCCCAAATCCTCCCCAAAATAGAGGTGGTCAAAAGTCCTATATTTACCTAAAAATATCTTGGAAAAATGTTTTCTAACGTATAGTCTGGTATGTTGGAAAAACAAAGGCATAAGCCTCAGTACTTTGCAGTCATTTGTACAGGAGAAATAGCAGAAGTTATTTAAATTACTGGGAGTTTATTAAGCAAAAATATGGTCCTGGATTTAAAATGGTTTTGATTAAAAGTAGTTCTGTTTGGAGGGACTCAGTAACGCATTCAGTGTTCAAAACAACAAAGAACTGACACTTTATATATAGCAGCAAACACTGGACCTTATTTTTTTGTGTCACAAGAAAAATTAACCAAGTTACATTAGAAAATGGGTCACAACAGGATTTGCAATAAACACTATATACAATATCAGCCATTTGTACAGAACACAGCTGACACACACACAGAGTTTTCTGGTTTATGCCTTACTTCTACGATTCTAAATTGATTTACAGCCCCATGTGAGACTCATAAAAGAGCCCTAGGCAACTCTATCCTGCTCACAGACTATTTGCAACACTGTGAATTTCTCAATTTGCCCATTTAAAAACATTTTCCCTTTTCCTTCCTTTCAATAACAGATTTCTGGAGGGAGTAGGGCGAGAGAGATGAGAAGAGAGATTTAATGGCTACATAACTCGAGACACAAACAAGTGTATCACCTTCTCCTACTCCTGATCCTAGAGAAACTCTGTGGTTTGACTGAGGGAATCACTGTTCCCCACTCACCTGCCCTAGTACATACCAATATCTGTAAGCAGCACCAGTGTCCTGACCACACGAGTATGATGCAAACACTGCTGTGAAATCAATCACTAACTTTAATGTGACTTCAATTAGAAGAAAGTTCTGCCTTTATTAAGCCAGAAGATTTATAAAGACAGGGAATTTGTGTTTACACACATGGGAAAGGCCTCAAAAATGAGGCAAGGTTGGTCTATAAAGGAGTTTGCTTATTAACCACCCCCCAGCATAACACTCCCATATTGGTGGATAATTATCTGTCTTCCAGTTCGGAAATTAGGTATAGAGAAATGGCACAGGGGGTCCCAAGGTGGCCCAGGAAATTAGAACAAGAACCAGAATTTGCTATTCTGATTCTTAGTGCAATACTCTTTCTAATAAGCCACATCGTTCCCCTTCATTACTATTTTTATTTTACTCCTCTAATGGGAAAATGGCTATAGAGAGCATTTTCTGTCAGGCAATGGGCATCTAGAGACCAAATACCAAATTTCACAACCATTTGTTCTGTTCAACTCCACCGCACTTTGCTGAGGTTACACAGCAGAAGCTCAGACCTGACTTGGGCCCTCTATCTACCGGCTTCGCCTGCTGTTATTCACTCATTTACCACCTCATGATGAAATGGGTATGAATCCCTGCTCCTCCTCAGCACTTTGGCTAGTCTGATAAGCATAATTAAGATGTATCTATTTCATTCTGTTTCTTCTTGACACTGTGAACAATGGTCTTTCATTTCCATTTTCCAAAGGGAGGTAGCATTGCTTGGTTTATTTTAGGGCCTGATACCAATGGAAGATTCACACAAGACTTGGCAGGACACGATGAGTAATTAATACTGTTGGTAAATCTTCATTTTGCTAAGATCATTCTTAGCAAGATTTTGGTTTTACTCTAGGAAGTGACTTTGTGGTTGCTCTCTCATCCCATGGCTTGGTGGCAAAAGCAACGAAAGCCACTGTTGTTCGTTGCTGCCCCCATTCCCAGTTGCTGGCTGTGTCACACCACTCTGCAGTGGTGCCACAACAGGTACCTGCACTGCCAACCTTTCAAATACATCAGGGAGCAAAGCCAAAACACCTTTCCTTCTCCTTTCCCAAAGATTTATTTATTTTTTTTTAAAAGCCAGGTTCATGGTCCGATTCACCATTGACACAAAATAAACGAAGTACCCTGTATTTCGCCTGACAGTAAAACTCCACAGCATGGCATCAGCTTCCATCCCAGCTCTGCAAACCCAACACATGCTAAGACCTTAGATGGGTTACACACACGAGAATGACCAACGAGCCCATCTGCTGAGCAAGACATCACTGAGGAAGCAGGGAGCTGCCAGACCCCCTCTGCATCACGCCATGCAGCCACTGAGCCCACCAACACCAACTTGCCCAGCAAGTGCGACCATTTGAATTATCTCTCACATTGCATTAATAGCCCCTAAAACACTCTGCTGCTCTTTCATTAAAGAACCCCTTCTGGTTTTCTACAAAACAACCCTTTGATATTGCATGAAGTAACAAATCAGATGCCATCGACAATTTTTCTTTTGCAGTTAGTCATGTGAGAAATGTGACGATGGTTAAGATGAAAAGCCTTTTTTTCCATGAGTCATAAATTTTGAATAAAAACCCACAATATTTCAGGACTGTGTTTTTTTGAGAACAAAACTACAGTTAATCATAGAATTGTAGAAAAATTTATGTTGGAGGGGACCTGTGGAGGTTATCTCATGCAACCCCTCTCTCAAAGCAAGCCAACTTTTACCAGGGTCTTGTCAAACCTTACTCAGAACCTTGTCACACAGCTTTGCAAAACAGCTGGTCTGTTTTGTACATTTTTTTCAAATGACTTTTTCTAGTGAACATGTACAATAGCAAGTTGAAAAGTAGATATATAAAGGCTACTTAGAAGGCTGTATTACAATGTCTAATTCAAAAATATTATCAACATGACAAGCTTAGGTCTTTTTTTTTTTTTCCCCCCAATAAATCCCAATATGACTTATGCAAATATTCCACAAGATTCAGTGTTCAAGAAACACCAGAAAAGATTTGGAGCTAGAGATAAAACAAGCAGAGACAGGAGGCCAGAATCTGGTCCTTTTTACCTTGAAGCTGAAGTTATGTCACTTGATGGAAATCATTTGTAACAGCGCATTCAAGATCTAATTTTTTCTTACTAAAGAAAAAAGATGTACATTAGCATTGATTTATCAGCTAACTTAAGGCTAGACACTGTTTTCTTTCAGTACATCACAAGGGTTTTCCTTGATAATGTAAATCTTTTCCTCTCCTCATATAAAATAGTTTCTTCTCATGACTATTTTCAGGGGGAAGCAAACCACTCTTCCAAGCAATGGCACATGCAAAGCTCTACCAGCACATTCACGTGCACAGAGTGGTCCATCATGGGGAGGGAAGCTCCAGTGAGAGCTGCAGTTGGCCCTGAAGCCGCAGGTCAGTCACCAGGCTCATCCTGGGTGGGGTGGGACAGCTGGGCTGGGTGCCACGGCACAGGTCCTCAGCATGGAGGTCGCCCACAGCAGCCAGCTGCCCTCTCCAGACACAGCCCTTGCTTGCTGTTCACTGGCAGCCACTGTTGGGAAGGCAACCCAAACCTAAAACTGCTCCCAGATCGCTTAATAAAGGTTGTTATGTAAGTGAAAGTGGTTTATTTTTAACACATAGTTGTATTTGTATTATATAACAATCCTCATTTCCAATTATTTTTGTTGCAGTCACCACAAAAGTTATTCTTGCTTTTTCTATCAATTAGACCAAGAGGGAGCTGTGTACATCACATGCCTGTCCATACATTTAGAAGAGAACCATTGAAGGGTAATTATAAAATACCAGATGATGAGGGAAGACGCTGTTGCCCTGGCCCAGTGCCGCACATGCGCGCAGCTGCACGCTGACCAGCTCTTTGGGAGCAGGACTGGTTTACGTGGAGCAAGCCCAGGACTGCAGCTGGTAAGGGTAAGGCAGTGCACGGGACGTAGCGACAGTGCCCCACGTGTCTCTGCGTACCCCTCTCTCCTCCAAATGACACTAGAGGAGTCAGGATTTCTGGAAGAGCTCAACTGCCACGGGAATCCAAACAGAAAATGAACATCTCCAAAACCACCTCTTCACCTCTCTGTGCCTCAGCTTCTCATTTGTGAACTTGCAATACTACCATTTCCCTCCTCTGCCTGGTAAATGCAGATTTAAAGTTCTTTAGGCAAGAACTGTCTCTAATGATATGTACATGCAATGCCTAAAGCTGGGAGTCCCAGCGCAGACTGTGACCTCCAAGCATTCATGCTTTACAAAATACAAGAAAATGGTGCAGGGGGTGGGGAGGGGGGGGTGAGAAAAGCCTTTTAGAATATAAGAAAGTCAAATCTGGCTAATTACCAAGAGCTTCCCATCAGGCTGACAGACTCCTACCGTGGACATGCTCAGTGGTTGTTCTTTATTTCCAAGCTTTACTTTAATCCCTCCTCATTTCTCTTGTTTCATTTCCAGTCAGTTCAGGATCCTAATGTTTTTGCCAACTTATTTTTAATGGGATTGTTAGCATCCCGGAAGCCTTGTCAAATAATCATTATACAGCTACTTTCAGGGACCCCTGTGGTTGCTTCCACTTGCTGTGCATTTCCCCCCTGCTCCCCTCACATTAGCAGGGGAGATATTTTTCTCACTGGGAAAGCATCAAATTAAAAATCTGGCTGTTTGACCCCATCCCGCGCATTCATCCAAAGGTGTAGCTGCTCTGCCTGGCTGATGGTCCCTTTACATTATTACTTGATCTTTGGCAATTCGCATTTATACATTAGCCAACAAAAAGGCATTTGTAAAACTTTTTTTGAGTAACAAATTGAAGTCTGTCAGCTACAGAAAAAACATAAACCTGCTGCTCTTCCTCACCCAAATGGAAGAAAGGTTGGTTTTAAGTGAGATTTTTAGCCACTTCTGTCTAAGAACATCTCACCAATTGCTCACAATCCACGGATCAGCCCTTTCAATGGCTATTGCTTTTCAGAACTGCTGAATGACGTGTGTGTTGCTGAATCTCAGAGCTTTGCCCATCTCTGCTGAAGATGCTGCTTGACCTGCAATATCTTCCTAGCTTGATATTTTCTGCCATAAAGCTTACATCACAGCAGATTTGCTTTTCACCTAATTTCTCAGTATTTCTTTCCACTTTTCTATATAAAGGAAAATCAGTATTGCCTCCTATATAATCTTTACAGCCAAAAGTTTCAGAGGTCCCAAAACTGTTAAAATTGAGGTGCAATAGTAGAGAGCTTGAGCAAAGTTTCAGAAGAGCTTAGCTCCCACAAGCTGCCACTGGAAACTGGTAGATTCTGGTAGACTGTGGCTATTGAGATACTCATAAAGTTTGTGAGATGTTTTTCTCTCAGTGGCCAGACCCACAATTACTGTCAGTGGTACCTTTAAATGAGAGAGCAGGGTTATAGCAAATTGGTCCCATGTGCTGCCATTTGGCACCAGCACTTTGTGGTGTGGGACAACTTCTCTTTCCTCTCTGGTGCTACTGAAACGAGAGCTCTGGGCTGCTGTGGTCTCTGGCTGCCCAGCTAACGCTGCTCCCTGAAGCAGTGATCTCTGATCCAGGTGCTTCACCCTTTTGAAACTGCTGAGATATGTTGCCCTGGTTTCAAAAGAACACTAAGGAGAATCACCTGATTCATGTCAGTAACATGAAATCTCTACAAGTTTCAAGAGGAAACCCAGGAACTTGACAGTGCAGAGCCAAAGTCCACCCTTTCAGGACCTGCTCCTCCTGCGAGGCTTTTCCCATTAGAGAAGGCAGGGAGAGTTTCCATAGCTGTGATTTTGAATGTGTTTTACTTTTTCCAGGTTTATTCTTTTCATAGGATAGGCTTGTTAGTTTCCTGAGTCTGAATACATTTTGTGAATCAACTGAAAAAACGATAGCATAGAATTGCTTTGGGTTTTTTTAGGCCTACTTTACTGGAGAAAACCTGGAAGGAGTTTGCTACTTCATGCATTTGGCCTGGTGTTTTTACAGGGGCTCAGGGAGAATCTGCCTCTTGCCTGAGACAGTAAATCAGTTGGCAGACATCCATTTTTGGCACTGTGCTACTTGCATTTTTCTAGCAGAGTCAGATATTGATGGGAACAACATAACTAGCTGGTTGAAAACAGTTGATAGGGGGAGGGGATAGATCCAGCATGGAAAGAGCTTGAGGAAGGAGTTTTGTTGCTCTTTTGCTAATGGCCCCACTCAGGCAGAATTAAAATAGGTCTGAAGCTGCTCTTCCTTCAAAGGAGCTAAACCAGCTTGGGACCAACCGGAGCTGGGGATGCAGCTGAGACACAAAAACACCTTTGTGTGCCTGTTTTTCCCTAGCAGGTCCCACTACTGCCCGTGCAGACTGAATTGTTTATATTCACACCAGCTCTCACTTAATTAGAGATTGACCTTCATTTTATTTTTAGTATTCAAAAGCCTGAGAAACCCTGGTTCATCCTAGCTTGCTACAATAAGAAGGTCAATTCCCATTTTGTAGCCCTGGATGGTGCACCCAGCGTGATGCTTGCACTGAATTTCATGCCTTACCAGCCCAACAAAGGTACAGAAAATGATGCTCAATGCAGAATGCATATAGTCTATTCCAATGACATGTTTCAAGGTATATTTACAGCTAATGACAGTACAACAAATTGCCCAGAACTATATTCTTGACAAACTTCACCCCTTTATGGGTTGGCAAGTCATTTGTGAATCAACCCTGATTACGATGAATTTATTTATTGTTCATAAATATTCCCCAATTAGTTTCAATGAATAATTTTCAACCTGTTAGTTGTAAACAATTGATAGCTATGAATATTTGCTGTTCATTATTGATGTTGTAAGACTGGTCACCAGGGGTATATGTTACTGTTTCTGCATTTTTATTGGACAACAACTGTTTTAAAGAGGAGAACAATGAATCCTAACAAGAACAGCATAAAGAATAAAGAATCCAAGTGACAATTATCAAGCAAAAACCCACTTCTGTCAAAATTCTTGACTTGGAGATGGTAGGAGTCCAAGAATTTACAAGTTGTAATTAGTATAGCCTCACAAATCATCATGAACAAAGTCATTTTTGTTCATAAAAATATTCTCAAGCCACTGCCTTTAAGTATTGTTTACAAATCTACAGTGCCAGACATCACATTACGTTCTTTTGAGTGTGGCAGCTATTGTTTCAAATGCTAAGAAAATTTAGGTAGAAAGCAGAATTTTGTAATAGTTCAGAGCACTTAGAAATACGCTAATGAGTCTTTGCAGAAATAGCTCTTCTTGACTGGTTATTACAACAGCTTCACAAGAGGATTGCCATCTTGCATAATTTAACAACAATGCTGTTAAACCTTGTGAAGTAAGCAAGTGAAAATGCTCAAAAGTTTTTTTTATACATAGTCTCTACATTAACACTATTAGGAATTAAAACTGTTAAAAGGAAACTATTTCTTAAGAGTATCTGTGTTTCAAGTTTCACTTGCACAAGCTATCATACAGATCTTGAAACTATGACAAGTTCTGGTTTTGAACTGAACCTTCTTGGTGTAACCACTCCACCCTGCTGATCTTAATTTTGTGTTCCCCTTTTACATGAAGGGTATCTGTCAAAGAACTATCCAAAAGTATGACTTTCGTTAAGAACTCTACATTATTAAAATCAAGACTGCAAATCAAGCACCCAAAATCTGGAAACGCCACTGATCTTACTATTGATCCCTTGCTAAAGCCCTCCTGCCTGATCCCTCTGCAATATTCGCTCAGTGATTTGTCAAACAAAAAAACTGATTACACTTAAGAACTCAAAATGGAAACTTGGAATAGGATGCACCTGGTAACATCAAAAAGTGCTAATGCTGATCTCATTTATAATTACCTGGTACCATCAGCTCAGCTAATTTATCCTAAAAAATGCTAGCCAGCATGTGCAACAATGGGAAATATGCACTGTGAAGAGGACGTCAGTGTTGATGTTCCCTTGACCAGGACATGGGCTCCCAGAGGGAATTTTTCCTGAGTCTTACAGCCAAAACACAACCATGAAATTCAACACTCCAGCAAAATCCAGCTTCTCTGAATGGTTTAATGAATGTGAAAGCAGCCACTTCAAGAGTATTTACAGTGGATAACAATAACCTTTTCAGTTAAATTTTAACATCTTCATCACTCAAATTATGACCTAAAAGCAAGACATAAACCCAGACAACTGAGCAGTAGATAAGCTGTTCTGTTAAATGAGAAATTGAGAAAATGTTAATACAGTTTGTCATACAAAGAACATTTACTTGTAATTGCACGAGGAAAAAAAAAAATAAAAGAATTCAATGCAATTTCTGGAAAAAAAAAATTTTTTTACAAAACAGTTGATGAATAAAGGGCAACATTAGGAATTAGGTATAATTCCAAGCATTTCTGACTTAAACACGCTATGGTCCAACAAACTGAACAAGGACCTCAGGAGTTTGCTTGCTGGCCATGTAACTGGGATTTGCCCTAATGCTAATGACAAGTGCCACATAAGAACTCCAGAGAAAATTAGAAATTTTCAGCAGACATCAGTGTGGGAAACCTGACAAACAGGGCCCAATGCCACATGCTGAGGAAAACCAAAACTGAACATCTGTTCATTAACTGATCCCTGTCCATCGCGTGCACTGAATGAGGCTGGGGCTCAATGTCAAAATAGAATATGCTTATTTAATTAAAATCTCATCATCAGAGACATAACATTGCACAAGCACCCCTGGTTCTCTCTTTTTTTAAAAAAAGTTCATGGCTTTGTCTTTGGAAACTAGTAAAGTTCTTCTAATATACTTCAGTGTGTAATTATTATACACAAAGCTTTGTGCTGTAGTAGAAGGCCTGAGCTGGGGAAGCAGCAAAAATGAATCTTCACAAAGCTTGAATGTCACAACCTTCACCAGAAAAAGACCCCTTAATTTTACATCTTTCTATAAAACCATCCATGTCACTGATTTCATCTAAGAGCTAAGATTAGGTAATGGAAGGGTAAAGTAAAGCTTTGATGTTTAGATTTTAGGTCTGGTTGCTACAAGCACTGTAAATTGGTTCTTCAATAGAAAAAGGTGAAGACAGACAATGGATTCACCTCTGAACAAGATGGCTGAACTCGAAGAAACCAATATAAGTGTACTTTGGCCTGTCAAAGTGAGCCATGTGAGGTAGATGGGCTATAGAAATGCGGGACTCACCATACATTAGCAATCACAGAGGCACTCTAATCAGGACTGCACTTTAAACTTTTATCTTAAAGGCAACAAAAAGTGTAGGCTGTGCGATTGGAGTGAGCATTCCTTGATTTCATAGTGTCCTAAAACTTCATTCAAGGTTCTTCTGGAAAGGATAAAGTAAAGTGGTATGCAGTAATTGCCTTGATGTCCTTCAGGAAAAATCAATAATGAATATGAGTGAAGGGTCAAGAAAGAAACAGATCTACTACTGGGCTAACCTAGAGGGTTTAAATCAAACTAACTAGATTGGATAAACAATGAAGTCTCTCTCATCCCCGTATTTTAGGTGAACTTAGTTAACTATACTGCTCCTGAGAGCAAAGTGCTAATTACATCCTGGCAGAATCCCTGGGTTGACAGGGTTGACACTGTGCATGTTTCCTCTGGGCACTCAGCTTTCCAGGGAACTGCGATCTGGACCCATGGCATTCCTGCCCTCCCAAGCCCTGTGTCTCTTCCTCCACAGTGATGAGCAGTCACAATCGATTATGTGCTGAACAGACATCCCAACAGACCGGGCAGGCTGAGAACTCTCATTGCCCGTAAGAGCAAAGACATGGTGAACCGGGAGGGGTGGAATAAGGAAAGGATAATTCTGCTGTCAAATGTGTGGGCAGGCTGAGATGTCTCTGATGAGCTGCCACTTGTCTTGCAGATGTTGCTGATGCCAGTCCCTAGGGCATAAATGCACTTCTGAAAGCCTTAACCTTTACATTGGACATGCAAAACAGCAAGACGTATGGCTTGTATTTTAAATTCCCCGAGAAAGGGTAAAATCCTCAGGTGGCAAAATTTCGTTCCAGGGCTTCACTCTACCCTACATTGAAATTTCATAGAACAAGTGCTCTTTTACTGCTTGATACTCAGGATTGCATTCAGGGGAAAAAAATATAAATACGATTATTCAAGACGGTCCACACATCCTTGACACTTGCACCGCGAGGGAAAATTTGCTAGTGATTCTGTTTTCCCTCATTTTCTACAAAGCAAATTCCTCTATGCTTCTGTGCACAGGGATAACTTACACACTAAAGGAAAAGTTGTTTGCAGGGGCCCCTAATTAATGGCAAATAACACTGGATACCAACAAAATGAGTCCATTTTCCCAGAGTTCAGATACTAGCAGTAAGCCTTCCCTGTGAGACTACAAAGCTGATGAAAAGTCTGTTCATTTTGCAGCTCAGATACAGACAACGTTTGTTCCTTTATTCTTCCAAAATGAACATATAGTCATCAGATGTAATTGTTTACCAAATCTGATACTTGTATATAGTGTCATTCTGGAGCTTGAATAAGAGCAAATAAGGCAGAACTGCAGCACAGAGAGGAGGAAAGAAATTGCTCATAGAATCCAAACAAGCCTTCATTGTACTTCATGTTCTTTCTAAAACACTGCAGTCTGGCTGTGCTTTTTGTACCTTATTAGCACCATCTAAGGGAAGAAAATGGAAATCACCTAAAGGCAGCATACAATCTGTAAACAACGGTGAAGTCTTTTCACCGTGTTGGAGATCTATGTCAGAATATTTCAACTCAAAAAAAAAAAAAAAATTTTAATTCTCACATGACTTAACTTAGAAAAACCACTGGTTAAACTTACCAGGGGGGAAAAAAAAAATCAGAAAATCATATTTTAATTCTCACATGACTTAGAAAAAACACTGGTTAAACTTACCAGGGGGGGGAAAAAAAAAATCAGAACATTATAAGGTAGCTTACCAAGTGTGGCTTTCAAATTGAGATTAATACTTTTGTACAGAAATAAGAAACAGTGAAGGCTTTTTCCTCCACTAAGTTCCAAATTAACGGAAGAGGTGTGGCATGTGGTAGCCTGCAAAAGACTGAAATTATTGAAAAGAGAGTGTACTATTTTTTAGAAAATACACTAATATGCACTTTGTTGGGAGGCAGGGGGAGTTGTTAATGTCTATCCAGAATAAAAACTAAAGGCCTGGATTCATCATAATGACAATTTGGTATGACAAAGAATCACCTAATAAGGCAACTTGGAATGCTAATACAGCTCACCAAAGGGCAGAAATCTCCACCCGGCCACTCAGTGGGGCATTCACTGTCTACCGTTAGATCTCTAACTCAGGCACCAGGTTAGGGCTGTTATAGTGAACTAGCTGAGAGAGTCCTCCAGCTCCTGCCTGGGGCAGCCGGACGGCTGCTGGGAGGTACCAGGGCACAGAGGAGCCCCTGCCCGGGCCAGGCCATAGGGGAAGCCTTGGATTTGTGAGAACATAATTCTGAGAGAAAACCATACGTGAGAAAGAAAGACCCTTTGTTGGGGGAAATAAAGCAAAAGTGTGGCTGACTTCTGAAAGCTGGTGTCTTATTCCAGGTCTATGTTTGCTACAAGTGCATTTTGTGCTACCTTCTTTCTTCGTCAGTTCAATGCTGTTCAGCTGATTACTTATTTTTTGTGTTTTCATCACACATACTCACTATATGTTGGACCAAATTTGTGCCTTTACACTGTCTTTTCCTTTTATCATTGGACTTCTGTTCGTGAGTTCAAATGTCTTTATTCCTTAAGTTTTAAAGACAAAGATGTACTGTGTATTAAGCAATTACAAATTATTATAAAGAATCTTCCCTAATAAAATAGCTTAACCAATGAATATAGAAATAATTACAGAAATAATATATCAGAATGTGAGTCATGCTGGCATCTGCTCCATTTGCAAAATAAAGGTACAGCAAAACATGGAATGAAATAATTGGAATACCTACATGAAGGAAAAACTATTGATAATAGGTTCTTCAATGTAACGAATAATTATAAAATAAAATGCACTGGCCTAATACCAACGCTAGAGAAAATCAAGTTAGAAATAAGGCACAAATCTAACAAAAATGACAAACAACCACCGGAGTCCTTTGTCACATCTTATGCTGGGACCTCCATCACATTCATTTTTAAAGCAAGACATGACATCTTTCCAAAAGCTCTACTCCAATTAAGAATTAATTAATCTAAGTCCCCTCTTCTGTGTTATAAAGGAGGTCAGATTAAAAGATCACAATGATAAAAAAATAAATCTAATCCCTCTTACCTAGACTGTGAATAATATGTCAAATATCTTTCTTCTTGTCTAAACATTAATATCTCCACATCTTAACTACTCATCCTCATTTACTTACTAAATAGTGCCCATTGAGCTTCTAGTAAATGCAAAAATTTATCCATAAATAACAACAGGATGATCTATTGCTTACATGGTAATTTCCAGTTTTCGTAAAGAAAACTTTCATAACTGAATTTCTGTTTCTAGTACTTCACAATTTTAAATGCAAAATTTGCTTTATGTGCTCACTCTAAAATTTTCTTGTCAAATTAGATATCATAGCAAGTATTCCTTCCCAAAGGATTGTCCACAGAACACACAGCAAAAAACCCAAAAACCCACAGATGTGAATGTAGTCTGACTGAATTTGTTTAGAAGTCTAAACTTTTGTCACAGATTTTATAGAAACAGGCTCAGTTCAATTTATAGGCTAATTCAGCATCTCTATAATGGAAAAGGATGCAGGAGCTTTCACAGCTTTCAAAAAAGAACGACCTGAGGACATGTCTATCTAAGCATCATACTCTACCTTCTGCTGCAAACCAACCCATTAATTTACTTTCTTTCATTGTAGCTGTCCCTATAAACAGATGGGGATTGCAGACAGCGAGTAAAACAAAATGAAAACAAAATCTAAATGGAATAGAAAGAGGCCAAGAAAAACCAACACAAGAAAAAAGGAGCTGGTTAGACATGACAATTCGAGTCACCCTCAGAAACAATTTTCACCTGCCACAGCAACAGAGCCTGCCTCTACTCTTGTGACAACAAGCACTCAGGTTTTGTTTCCAAAGCCTGTTTCACTCAGCAATGTTGTCTGACTTGAAAAGGAGAAGGACAATGATGATGAAGAAAAAATAGTTCAGCGTTATAAAAGTTTACTAATGGTGAATCAGCCTTTTAATTTTTTGAGGCTTCATATCTACCTATGCACAGTAGTAAATATGATGATAAAGCCATTATCCCCAGCTGGCTAGGGGCTGCATGGGGTGTACATGAAAAGACCAGATAAGCTGAGCCCGATTTCTAGGAATGCCATTATCAGAACTTGGTTTGGTTTCCCAGAAGAGGGAGGAATACATGAATTACTGTTTGTATGCATTAAATCTATTTGATGGCATCTCAAACAGCATGAATGTCTCTGTTCCCTGTACTTGCATTGCCACTGGAACACGTCCATTACTTGGGCCAAAGTTTTTCTGAAGATAAGACAAAAGTGTTTGTCACCACATTGTTAGTTAAATAACTTTTACTGAAGTCCATTTACAAGAAGACTTCAGCCAACTTTGCACAGTTTGAGCTAAGATGCAAACCCATGATTTTTCCTTCTTTCCCCAAACCAAAAATCCCCAAAGGACCACAAGGGGCCAGAGGTCTTCCAGTACTCCCAGAGCCGAGGACAACCTCTGGGCTATACCTTCACAGCTCATACCACAACATAGTAACATAAAGCTAAACATATGCTAATGCACGTGGCTGACACCTTTCCTGGAGTATCGGCTTGGTAACCGCTGCCAGTGCTGTCAGAGTCCAGCACAGGGATAAGACGCAGGGCTCCTGTTGGCCTGTCTGCCATTGCAGACAAGGCGACTGCTCTCCTAGAATAATACAACTGATTCAGTTGCCTTTGCTCATGGAAAAAGAAGGTACTCTGTGACATAGAGGAGCTAATACAGTGAAACCATTAGGAAAACACACACTAGGAAGTCCAAAAAATACAGCAGTAGAGGAAACTGTAATGATTTGCGCCCTTTGGTATCCACGCAGGATCCAAGTTCATTACTAGAGCATGTACCTGCTCAGGATGCTGTATGCTACGCAATGTATATGATGTTCTTCAATCTAACAAAAGGTGTATATTACACTTCCTTTGAGGAATGGCTTTTGTATTAATGCCTACCTGCAAATTACTAAGAACATTGCTAGTGCTATAAAAATAATAAACTGTAGTAATAACAGTAAGTTGTATTTGTGAATACATTGAAGCTTGATCAACCCAAAGTTCATGCCACAGCAAAGATTTCATTTCCACTGAAAAAAGTAGTAAGATGCTCCTCTATAGCAGGCTGAAGTGAGCTTTTATAAACTATTTTATATCTATCAAAATTATGTTCATCGTTCAAGAACTGCATTGACTTCAAATCCTCAGGTTGCTCTAAGAGCACATTAGCTTTATTACTTTAGATTAGCTTTACAGATTGTGCTCACAGTACATTTCAGTTAACAACTTAGCAACCCACATATTGAAACACATCATTTCATGACTCTTCAGATTTATAAAACCATTCTCTTGTACACCAACACGGCTCCAGCAAAGTTAATGCATCTTTACTAATTTGTGCTAAAACGTAAGGATTATTGTGAAATTATGACCCTATCAAAGTTAATGACAATTTCCACTGGTTTCAACAGAGCCAAGTTTGGGGTTTTGTTGTTTGGTTTTTTCCTCTTTAATTTTTAGAACTTCTCCCTGTTTCTCTACAGCATCTTTTTGTGTACGCAGGGGCTCAGCTACATCCAGCTAATTTCACACATCCAACTGCTGTTCAATAAGCTCTATATATCTTCAGGAATGAAAGGGGCTGCCTTAGGATGATTCAGTAACTCTAGCATCCCAGCCACACATGGAAAATCTTTTTTTTCTCTCTCTGCAACATAGAGTAACTGCTGTTGACCTAACTGAGCAGACTTGAGTTGGTAAGATGAATGTTAGAAAGAGCATATAAAGGTATAAATTGTGACAGGAGGATAATTCAAAAGAAATTGCCCAGCCTCTGTAAGCAAAGCTGAAAGCCTAAATGTACAAAACCTTAAAGTTTGGGTATGAAGATTAGATGTGAAGAACATCCTTTATCCTTCCTTCCAGTCCTTTGCACAGCAGTGCTGGTACAGGTCCACAGGGCTGGGCTGCAGAAGGGACATCCTTGCCTCCCTGGAAGAATGAACCTCATTCAGCAAGAACAGTTATTTACCCAAGAGCATGATATTACCTAATTCCATGACTTCAGGGAGGACATTTGTAGGGTATACAGTGTATACAGGTATTTTAATAAATACTGCGAGCAACAGAAAAATAATATGCACCAGCCCACAAGTTCAAATAATAGTTTACATCAGACCTGGGAGTCCCTGTACAGCTCTTGAAGACTGGATTTTGTCTTTGATTTCTTATCTAGCTGCTTCTAAAAATATTGACAAGTAGCCAAGATCCTCTCCCCAGAGAGGAGGACTGTGGGAGACTGTATTTAATCACCCCAACCCTAGTGCATGGAAGCCACATACTTAAGTTTTATGCAGGTTCCATAAGTTTCTCCATCAGAGACTACAGAAGAAGGTTTTAAAGTAGTGCTCAGAAGATTCAGCCACACAATTTCAAATCCTATTATTTGTTCACAGGATTTATGAAAGTCCCTCCCACGCACTGGTTTGAAAGTTAGGCTCCTCACTTCTTCCCCCACTCAAGCATCAATCTATGGCCCTTAGCTATGCATCCACATATGTTGTTGGCTTAGTTTTAATTCTATAATATTTAGTCACCTGCGGAAGGAACTCTCCCATCACTTCATATTATTTTTGAAGCCTCCTTATTCATTCCCTTTTCTATTCTTCTTCCTTTCCACTCCCATATGTGTCACAAGCATGGTGACATGAGCATGTTTCATTAAAGCAGTTGTCTCCAGCCATGCAAACAAGGTGACACAGCTGTAGAGCAGACCATGCCTTAGATATCTTCGGGCTCTCCTAATTACAAGCCTTCGCAGGACAAGATTGTTTTTTCTACTCATCACTTAAAAGATCTGTTTGGCAAGGAACCCAAGAAGTTACTTGGTTCATCCCAAAGCAGGGCGAGCTATACATAAACTACTTCTAACAAGTATCTAAGCTGTCCTTAAAGTGCAGCAGTTAACTTCTCTAGGCAAGCATAGTACTTAGCTACACTTAACTATTAGAACAGTTTTCTGAGGTGTAATATAAGTATCTCTGGCTGCAGGCATACATATAAATGTTAAGTCTATTATATCTTTTCACAGCCCAGCGAGCATAAAGAGTATTTTTCTTGTTGTGGAACCTTTCTACATATTCAAAGATGTTGTAAACTTTCAGTTTCCTCTTTCCTAAGCTAAATTACACTAGTTCTTCTAATATTTAACATTTTGTAAGCAAGAAAACAACAACAAAGAAAACTTCTTGTCATTCTTATCTGGACTCCCTGGTTGAGATCTATTACTTGTCGTAGAAAATGGCGATAAGGCCCCCGCAGCACCACAGAAGATGGAATGAACAAATCCTGTGTCGTAAACACAGCTCTTGGATTCTCCCCAGAGTTCTTTTGCCATAGTAAGGTAATGTCAAGTCATATTTCGTTTGTGATGGAAAACTTGTGGGCTTGGGCAACTAATAATGCCTAATAATAAACTAATTATTCGCTGTTTAAACAGCGCACTTTTGCATTTTTCCATCCAAAGCGTACTCTTGCATGAGTATTTAAAGGCTTGACCTTATTAATCGTCAAACAGTTCCTGAATTTATCAAGAATTCTGATCCTTTTCTGCAAAGCATCTGCAGTCCCTTCTAGTTGTTACAACCTACAAAATCTATAAAATAAACTCAATTCCAGCAGCCAAGACCTTGATGAAAGTACAGAAGTGAACCAGCCCAACAGTCAGAGGTCACTTAATATATGTCCCTGACATGACATCAATGACTTATTTCAGTACAGTTTTCAACCAGCTATGGATATACACCACAATGATTTTGTCTGGAAAACGCTCCCTTTCTGTTTCAGGAATGGCACGTTGGGGCGTGCTGCTTGCCTCTTGTATCCATCTGACAACGGAGGACATTAATTTATTATGACGAGCAGCCTTGTACATATTTAAGGCTCACTCACTCTTCCTGCAGTCTGCTTAGGCAAATTCAGCCTGGCTGAGTATCATGATCCTCCCGGAGTATATTTTCCCGTCCTGAGGTCATCTCTAGATTTATTTTTTTTTTTTTTTCTCCAAACAGCTTTCACATTTAGAGCACAAAATACAGTGCTCTCTTCGATCCTAGACTCTTTATCAGGTCACAAAGCATTCTTACCTGATCTTGTAGTAGAACTAGCAAAAGAAGTCCCACCTGACTGGTGTCAGGGGATCTGTTGCCTCTCTGGTTAAGACACAAGGGACAAGCAGTTGCCCATCCACTTCTACCACAACTTCCACCACAGCCAGTTGTAATCTCTGTCACAGAAATCTTAAAACATTTGACAGGAACAACTGGGTTTTGTCTGGATGCAGAGAGCAAAGCCACATGCAAAGCACAGCCCCCGGTGGTTTCCCGCTGAGCTGACACACTGCGGATCACGAAGTAGAGTTCTCAAGACAAGAGAAGGGTTTGAAACTTTTACAGATTTTGGAGTATTTCCTGGAACATCCACTGGTGCTCTTCAGGAGTATTATACAAACTTGGAGGAAAAATTGCCTCTGTGTCAGGGGGTTATATAGCAGCATCTGTGGAAAGGGAAGGAGAAATCACTCACCTCACCCCATTTAGTGAAAAAAATTATCACAAGAGAAAGTACATTAAACCCACCATGAGTAGCCTGTCCCAACGTTTCTTCATCTAGCTGCCTCACACAAATATTCATGACCTCCATTTCCCCCTCCATATAGCAAGAACTTACATGAGAAAGGAGCCTAAAGAGAGCAGCACAAAGTAGACAGTGGGTTTTGTCACACTCTAAAGAAATCCTTTTCTCTCTGTACTGTCAGCTCCAGCAGAAAAACCATCGTGCACCATCTCAGCTTTTCCTGATTCACTGCTTTAGGCTGCAGGCATTGTCTCAGGCATTCTCCATCTTTTCCCATAGCTATTGACAGGAAAGGACAAGGAGCTTCCAAAAAGTCATACTTTGCACATCTCGATACATCTGTCTTTTTCTCCAACACAGTCTCTGGCCCTTTGAGGCCATTCCTTTTGAATTTTCTTGTGTTCTTCTGTCACCTCAAAATGCTTTTAACAGACTTCAATGAAGATGAAAACTGCAGTCTCTGAAACTAAATTATTTCCTTCATAAAGAATATATCTTTAATATTCAATCCCTCTTGATCAACTTTTGCTGTTGAGGAGTCTACTTGTGCTTTGCAGTAGCACCCATGCTACAGTGTTGGCATTCTTGGTGACAGCAGTAGTTTACCCCTAAAACTTTTTTCTCTTCATATCCTGGAATTATTCATTTCTATTTCATTATTGTTCTTTCTTATCTGTGGGTCACATCCTTGTTCAAATTCTTGCCTCATATCTTGTTACTCTAATGCTCAGTAGATGCAAATCATTGTTGCTGCATAGATTTTAATAATTTTTATTTTCTGCAACAATTTCCTTCTACTAATATGAGAACGTAGATAGTGTTTTACTGGTCTAGAACTGAATCCTCAGTTTCCTGAAATCTGTAGTCAAAAGCAGCCAAGAGTAGGTTTTAAAATATACTGAAAACGGGTTAATTAAAATATCAAGACAGGTTCTTCCAAAGCACATTTCCCTCAAAACACACATTTTCCCCAGGGAAGTCCTGCATCTCACTGAACTCTCACTGTGCATTACACCCACTTCTTGATAGCTGCTTCTTTCTCTCCCACACTTGACTCTTTGATCTTGCTGGTGAGAAAGGAGGCAGCCTTTAGTCAGTCCAGCCTGTCTCGGCAGGTGGCTTCTTTACTACAGCCATCTGTATGCTGTACCGCAGCCAGCCAATCTTTTTCTTCATTGATGCATATGACACTTATTTTGAACCCAGATCCTTGGGAATTAGATGTAATTGCACACTGACTGGTGGGCCTGGAGCAGAGGGACAGCTTCCAGGTTCCTGTTGGGCTCAATCCATGTGCTCCTGGTGGACAACTCACGTTCACCAACCTGGCAAGAGACCGCTCCGTACCCTACAAACAAGATCTCTGCATCCTTATCACCTGCTGAACAGGAGTTTATTACAGTTCAGCATGCAGAAAGCCTGAGGCCACCCTTATACACAGCAGAGGGAAAATGGGAGCTGGAAGCTGCACATGTAAAGTAGCAGGACCCTGAATACAGCATTGGATTACAGGCTTTGATAAGTAGGGGGAAAAAAAAGATACTGAGACAGAAGAGACGAGGAGTCAAGTAGATCATATTAAAGGAAAAGAAGTTACATTCATTCTTCATATGCAGCTTGCCTGAACTAATCAGCATTTTTCTCTTCATTTGTATTTAGTTTGCAGAAATCCGTTTTATTCTCATCTGACTCAAATTACTGAAGAATAAGCAGCTTGGGTTCCAGTACATGGACTGATAAATAGTTGTTTTGGTCTTCAGCAGCCTGCATTTTCATATACAAATGATTGAAGTCTCCCAACCTTGAAAGATCTGTCCTCATTTCTGAGATTGCCATGTAGCGATTCCTGAACTGTCTTCAGCAGTGTTAGAGCAGCGTGGTGAAGAGCTCTGCACCAAGCTAGACTCCTGCCTACACCTGAACTTGTATCTTGCTATATCGAGATGCACACCAGTGCTGCACTGCAGACAGCCCTAATACAGATTTCTCAAACGAGAAGGAAGGGACTCAAGAGGCTCCGAAGGTTCAGGGAAGTGCTCCATTCAGAAACCTGCATAAGCCACGGTTGGGAGAGAGGGATGGAAGAGAGGGAGTAGCTGAGTTCACTTACAAGGTGAGCACTGATCAAATTTTGTCAAAATCTGTGTTTTGTGTGAAGCATTCCTTTTCTGCAAGGAAGAAAGGTTCACACTCTACAGGTACATGCTCCTGAAGCGATTTTGCTAGGAGTAATTTTAGTCCTGCTGACGTCTGGCTGGTTTGATTCATTTGCCCACAAATGTATTGATGTGTTGTTATTCCTACCACATAAAGCCCAGTATAAACAAGTTTGTGCATTTGGGCCAGGTTTGCAATGAGGTGGGAGACGAGACTCACACAACTAGCTCAGCGCTAGCGAACCACGATGTAAAGCACACACCTGTCCCTTGCTCAGAAGGCTTCTTCCTATCTCCAGGTCCTGGGAATTTTAACCAGGATCTGTCATATCCCACATTGCAGGACCTCCCAGTGACTGAGCACAAGCAGGTCAGCGGAGGTCTCTCGGAGGAAGATGGCTGAAGTCTTGAGGAATTTCTTTGCCATTCAGTAGGGCTGAACAAACTATCATCTGTCCCTGGAGGACATATTCAGATTTCTCTCCTGTATTTTCTCATTTGTTTTCTCAAGGTCTTTGTAACTCCTGACATATCTAATCGATAGGCAAATACTCACAGCAAAATCCTTTTATACAGTCTATAGCTTTTCAACCTAATTCTTCCATAGCCTTACAGTAAAGACAAAGTTAATAAAATAAACTTCTTTTCCTCCCTCCAACTGAGTTGCTAGATTTCTTTCCTCATTAACACTGTATAATATACCCTTGATTTGCAGCCTCACTAACCTCGGAGAATTTTTTTTTTTTTAATACAATTATAAAGTTCATTTTAAAGATGAAACATGGGCATTTAACCTGTCAAAAACAAAGTTCAAGCCTGCAGCTTCCTGCATTTCTGCCACTAAAGATAACAGACCTGATCCTGCAGGTTTTTCACATGAGGAAACCTCTCAAGTTTGAATGGGAATTTTGAATAAGCAAGGATTCATGGTGAAATATGGCTTCAAATCCCTGCTATCCTGTCCAAGGACACAATAAATTGCTCTCACATTGGGAGTCTAACGAAGATAAAGGGAAAGGAATCCTCCCCTCAGTCTGGCATCCCAGTGCTACTAATGAGTTGCAAGGGTTATAGCAGCAGCCAAAGCACCTATATACCCTCTAAAGGAGGCTGTTTCAGTGGGAGTAAAGCTAAAACAGAATTAAACACTGTCAAAAACCCCACCTTTTATGTACACCGCTAAATATTAACTTAGTGTCAGGTCAACTAGTCACAACCTATTGTAGCTCCCTCCCCCCGAGAGGAAATCTCAATGACAATACTCAGTTGATGCCAGTGAACGATGGATCAGAGGGCAAATCCACCACAGTGGAGCCTTGATTCCAGTCAGTTTTAGCAATTCTCATTTTTAGACTTTTCACTTCTGAATACTCTATGTCACCAAGCGAGACAGAGCTTTTCAGCCAAGTGGCATTTTTCAGGGCACAAGCTATGCCAGAGACAATGTTATTTATCTTAGTCTAAAAATGCAACACAACCAATGTTTAATCAGCCAAAGGAGTCCTGTTTCTTTTTCTGAATATCTCTCTTCCATTCGCATACGCACTGCAGACACAATATTTTTTCAACACAAGCTAGGGTAAATTAGGATTCATTTAAAAGCGGTGAATTTGTAACAATCTAAAAATGGCGAACTCAAAACAAAACCTTACATTTCTAGTGCTGATAGTCTTAGTTAGGAACCAATTCAGCCCTGAAATTTTGCTGTCCAGTTTCAGTTCTCCAAGTTACTCTTTATAATCAGATTACACAGTTAACAAATGCTCTAGTTTTTTTATGGAGTCAATTGCTGCAATCGCCATGTATTCACCATCTCTGGTGTCTCTACATGTTATCGTACAGTATCACATTTTACTGTAACAACAGGCTATATAATGAAACCAGAAACTCAGAGAAGAAAACATCAACATAAATAAGCTGTAGGGCAAATGGAGAGAGAGGGAAAGCAGTTATGAAAGTGCCCTAAAAGCCTGTTTTATAAAGAGAGCATGCAAATATTATACTATAATACACCTGAAGATAATTGCATTTAAAATTTCCCTCCCTGTTGGGTTGCTGAGGAGATAAACACCCTTGAGCTTCAGGGTTCATGTAGTCTAGTCACAAACACCAACCCAAGGTTTATTTCACTATTTATTTTTTTTTAAAGAAAAGAAAAAATAAAATAAAAGAAAAAGAAAAGAGAGAGAAAGGGGAAGAGCAGGAGAAGAAGCAGATAATGAGGGAATATTTGGCACATATTTTCAGTGTGAAGTCAAAGCTTCAGTCATGGCAGACCTGCCATAAGATTGCTGGGGGAACATAACAACAGAGCTACCCAGCTAGAGAAGTTAAGGGTATGTAACACAAGAAACAGGGCAGGTAGTGATGATGGAGTGTGGGTTTTTGTCCCAAGTTAAATTTGACAGTGGATAGCATTCAGAATGAGGGAACAGCTCAATTAAACCAGGAAGGACAGGAATCACTTCAGAAATGGCAAGACAGACACTGCCGATCTGCATGTCATGAACCTGGTAACCATGAAGAAATACTCAATTTTCCACATGGTCTCGATGCATTTCTACCACACAAAATAAGGTATACCATGCACATTGCTGATGCTGAGACCCATGCAAAAGTCTTTGTTACTGTTTGCATCAACTAATGACCTATTTTTCTTACAATAGTATATTAAAAATGTTGCCAATAAAAGCATCTCCTGCTGCTTTGACAATGCCTAGCAGAATCTCCTTGTTCTTGCTGTCTCCTGAACCTTACCCAGCCCATTTCCCACCTACCAAGTGGTTCTGCATCTTTCTATTCACTCCTAACTTCTTGTATCTCTTCTACTACTATCTCTTCTACTACTCCCTTCTCTCCCTGATGCCATTGCTCCTTACTTTTTCCTATTAAACCCTCTATCTCCACAACACCATTCATCACCCAACCCCACTCTTTTTTCCAGTCTCTCATCCTTAACACCAACTTACAACAGATACAAGCAGCCTAATTTTTTTTTTTTTCAGAGAAGTGTTTGTAATGATGAACAAAGCCCTCTAATGCTTTGTGAATCTAGCTCAACTAGAAAGGTGTCCCAAAATTTCCAATTTCTCCTCTTAAAAGTCATTAAAAAAAAAAAAAGAAACCTTACCATAAGACAGGAAAAGCAGCAAGAATTCTAGTGTCCTTCACTGAGTTTGTTGTCTTTCCAACCTCTTTAGGTTACACAGACTGGATGCATTTCAGGAAAATGACACAGTCTTATTAATGCAATTAGTGTACAGTTGGTGCTAAGCATGTAAAAGTGAGTTAATATTTAAAATTATAGTAGTCGTTACACACATTTAAAGAATTGGCTCTTGCAATCATGAATGAAATATGGCAGCCTCATACTTCATGTCAGCAAGAGCACTCAAGGAAAAGCTATTGAATGTAGCTACTAGTAGAGACTTCTACTGATTATTAAACTAGTCAGGAAACCCAGAGCTTAAAGTAGAGGTGATCCGTCACAAGTCCTGCTGCTTCCAGAGCTACAGCAACACATGCTGATCCCCTTCAGATTTCCAGTTCCCAAGACCACGCAAAAAGTCAGCAAATAAAATCTTCCCACACCAAGATGAAAAACTCCATATTTCCACCTGTGTGTCTGCACTGGCAAAACACTAGGACGAAAAAAAATGCATCAGTCTCACACTGCAAACTTTTCTTTTGCATTACCTGCACGGAAGGCTGATCTCGGTGTTTGGATGAGAACTTTATACACACACCAGCACAATAATACAGAAAATCAAAAAGTCTGCACCACCAATCCTTATAACATTAGGGACGTAAATGGAATTGAGCTGCTTACGTAGGTACCTTCAGGACAAAATTCTTTTAGACGAGAATAATTATTTTTCCATTAAGTACATGTACTTAAAGATAAGAGTAAGCCATTCAAATTAAAAATATCTGCCATACCATGACAGGAGCAGGCTTCTCTTCACACTCACCTCCTTTCCCTGCAGACCCCTTCCCCTTTTGTTGGCCGGGCAAGTGCACCCTAAGCCATCCCAGGTACCTGGGGCAGGATGTGTCCCCTACATTGTGAGACAGTGCAGGTGATCAGGGAATAAAGCAAGAGCAACATCCTGCCATCCCCGTTGCAGAGCTGAAACCCGTATGAATTCAGACCACGACCAGACCTCATTTGGTTCAGTCCCTGGGAACGCAAACTCCCACGCACAGCCAATCGCAACGTTTCCCAAACTCATTTCAAAGTTTATCCTCATTCTAATTTAATTAATCAGAAAGATATCATCTTGGTGTGCCACAAAGGTAGCCAAGGAGGAGGCCAAAGCTGCCTTTTTCTTTTTCCGTTAAAGCTTATTTAAGAAAAATAAAACCAAGTTTAAGAACAATCATTGAGTTTTGCCCTCCTTCCAAACATTACTTTCCACTTTTAGATCACAGTGTGTCATCTGGATGAGCACCTTATCACTAGCCAACAGGGGGAATTCAGGGTTTGTATTTATATTTGCATTTATATGGCATTTTCATACACTGTATCTCAAACCACTGACAGAGCAATGAATCACAGACCTGGGGAGTGGTGACTACATGCATCACGGCAGCAGCATCACACAAGTGGTACAGCTGGAAACGCTTTGGGTGCTAATTAATCTTGGCTGCTACTAATTCACAGAGAGGAGAGCCTGGCCTGACAGATTTGGCTCTGCCTTACAGTTTGGAGGAGAGCTCAGAGAGACAGCAGTTAAAAAATTTGCTTTGGGAACGTCCAACATAGCATTTCATTCAGAGGATGGGACAAGCTCAGTGCTCTCAGAAAAACAGCACGTGTTGTAGATGCTTTACTAAAATATCAGTATACTATGGAGTTCAAGCAATTTTTTTCTCTTATTTGGGTATACAAACAGAGCATATCTGAACTGTTTGGGAACTCGGAAGATCAGTTCATTTAGTATGAAAGCATACTAAAAAAAAAAATCACTGCGTATATTCAGGGGAAAAAAAAACCAAACAACCCACAACAAAAAAATCACCCACAAAAAGCCACACCCAAACTATTCCGCTTTCAAAAGATACAAAAAAGAATGTAAAAGTCCGTCTGTTCAGAGTCTGGCTCTGGCTCTTTGAAAAACCTGAATATGGCTTGGAAAAACAAAGGCTTGGATCAGCCCAGAGCACGTGGTTCTCACCACTCTTTAATTCCGGATTCAGGGCCAGTGACAGTGCGGATCTGAGACAACCGCAAGGAGCAGTAAGACCTGTCACGCTGTAGGGACCAACCCAGTGACTCCGCAACTAATAATGCGGCCACTTCGGATGTGCAATAAGCTTGCTTCCCACCGAAACTGAGACACTGCCAGGGTCACTAAAACTGCCCTGCACTGCTAGCAGGGAGTAATTGCTGTACGCATGAGAAAGGCAGGATTCCCGCAGGACAGCCCCTTTTACGCCACTGAAAGGAGTGGGAGTGTCTCCCAACACCCTTCTTCCCTGCCTCGCACCAAAGGCTGCCACATCAGGGCCCCAAATAATTCATGTTTCTCATTCCTCACCAGCCCTCTCACTCTGTCCCCCTCACACCAGCAAACTCAGTTGTACTGCCAAGGCTGCAGACTGCTCTGATTAATTGCTCTCATTACCAGCTCATTTTTTAAATTTCCCTTCGTTTTAATGTAGAACTTTTCTCTGGAACCTGAATTGTAATAAGTAAAAAGCAGCAATAAGTATGAAAAAAGGGCCCAGTGGCTGGCAAGAAGTGACCGCTTCACCAAAGGGAGAAAAATGAGAAGACAACCCCTCGGAAGAGAGGAGCTAATGATGAGCAATCACCAGCAAAGTGACCTGCAGACATGCATCAAGGCTGCTAGCACTCGCAAGAGGAACAGCAAGAAGCAGCACTGCAGAAGGGCCATGGAAAGTGCCGGATGACACCTGGATAAACCCTGTGTCCCCTGCCCTACCTCGGGTGCTGCTGGAGAGGTCAATGTAATGACAGGGACTTTACATTAAGTGACACGAGAAGCAAGTTCTCTATAGAAATGGCACATTTCCAACAGGATTTTCTTTGACATAAGTGAAAAGTAGATAAAACTCCAAGCAATTCCTAGAGGTGAGTCAGAGGGCTTGCTGTGGACTTACCATAAGCATGGAAAAATAGCAAATATCGCTTTCTCTTCAGTTTAGCACTGACAAACGTACCCCTTGGAACAGAATGGATGAGAATGGAAACTTGAAAAATTAGGGGAACAGAAACATGGTTTTTTTTCTGAATGGCTGCAAAGTTGAAGTTACTGAAGGCAGCAGTCCCAGGCTATTATTCAAATACACTACCCTTAAAAGGGTGCACGATGATTGTTCTTTGTGGATTGCTTTCCATAAGTTAAATGGAGCTCAAGAAAGGAGCATTTTTCTACATCAGGCTTGAATGCGTAAGCATACACCTCTATCACTGTAATTCAGCTGTACTACGGCATAATTGAGAATTTAACTTCTCTTACCTTGCCCTGGCAGATTCTGGAGTAAACCTGTTGTTATAATGAGTGTGTTGAAAGTTTCTGTGTCACAAATTAAAGGTTCTAACAACCAGTCTTGATTATGGAAAAGAAAGAATAAGCCTGTCTACTTACTGTTTCAGTAATGCTAACAGGATGAGAACCAGTGGAAACAAGGTACTGCTGTAAGTCTCTGAATACATGGAGGCAAATCAGGAAGAAGTTTCCATTTCCCCCAAACACCACTCCCACTTCTTCACTGGCAGATGCAATTCAAGGCAACCATCACAGGCTATAGGCACAATACAGCTCTCCCAGTTATGAAAATCGTAGAACCATAGACTGGTTTGGGTGGGAAGGGACCTCAAAGCCCATCTAGTTCCAACCCCCTGCCATGGGCAGGGACACCCTCCACTAGATGGGCCCAAAGCCCCATCTGACCTGGCCTTGAACGCTTCCAGGGATGGGGCATCTCCAGCCCCTCTGGGGGCAATCTGTTCCCATGCCTCACCACCCACACCATAAAGAATTTTTTCCTAATATGTAATCTAAATCTACCCTATTTCAGTTTAAAACCTTCTCTCTCATCCTATCATTACATGCCCTTGTAAATGGTCCCTCTCTAGCTTTTAATTTCTAAAACAGAGTTAGAAAAAAACAAAAGATGCAAAAACACAGGTCCTTAGTCTAGTCCTTCTTTCAGTATAGTTTTTAAAGACAAGAAATACATTTGGTATTCTTCTTGTTGCAACAAAAAAGAAATGATAGTTTACAACACAGGCCACATGTAAAATTATGCTAAATTAAAACACAGGAGCACCTAATACAACGTAATTTTGCAGTTATTAAGTACTTACTGAACTCTAACTTCAGGACCAAGAGATTTTTTGCATTGCATAAAGGATACAGTATTCCTGTATTTAGTGAAATGAATAATTAGCTGAATGCTCAGTAAATAACAAGTTTACCCTTGACCTTCCTTGCCACTAGATGCTTGGTGAGCAGCCATTTAGGGATGCTCGACTAATAACCAGTTCATCTCTGTGTCCAGCCCTTGATAGCTCAGATTGCCTGGCATTTCTCACCTGCTCTGCACTGATGTAAGCTTGTAAAATACCTGGGAAATAACATGCACTCAGTTCATGTGATCAAAATTAGAGGCTGCTATTGAAAAATAACCTAACGTACCAGCTCTGGTTCTTTGTGATCGTGCTCTGCATTTCCCAGTTCTTAATTTTTGCCAATTAAAATTAATTCTTTAAGATTCACAGCTCGAAAATCCCACGTTCCCTGACATGTCAGGTTGGGGTTCTGTTCAGAGACAGAGGCAATTCCTCCAGAAAGCCCAGTCTGACACAATCAAATACATCTTGTCAAAGTCCAGCTAATCACAACCCTGCACTTAATCACATCAGCTCTTTCAGCTAACCCCAGACAGTATTACCTTTGGGGATTCTGGTAACGTTCAGTATAACCCAGTATTCAAATAACCCAGATCACAGCTTGTTCCTCAACTTGATGCTGCCTTCTACAAATATGTCATTATTCATTAAAAATGGTGTCATAATTTGACATGTAAAGTTTCTGGGAACTCACATGCATTCTGCAAGTTGGCTGGATAGCGAACTACATCTTGGGTTAAAACTTTGCAATCTGGGTATGGCTTGAGAAGCACCACAGTGTTATAAAGATAGATCAGGGAATGTATCTTGTTTTCTGATGCTAGTTTTTGGACACATCACTTGAAAATAGTACCCCAGAATTTAGCGCCCCATGCATAAGGTCAATAAATGCCTCTCCGCTGTTGAGAATGTTCTCGATCTATGAAGGATCTTGATTAGACTTATTAGCTAAAATTATGTACCTAATTATTTATTTTGTTTGGACAGGATCTAAGAGTTAAGTATTACTGTCAACTGTTGAAGTTGTTTTTAGAACAGAAGGCAAACTGAACACAAGGCTACTCAAAGCTCAGACTGCCATCACACTTTCTTCTACAAACGGCGCTCAATCCAAGCTTCCATAGTGCCGCATCATTCAGAGTCACCTTGACTCAAATATAACATTATAGCTGTGCTGTAAAATATTACTCTCTCTTCCTGCTTTTCAGAGGTATGAATGAGTGGAAGATATTTGTCATTAAAAATTTAAACCAGGTGGAATGTCACAGCTGTGAGATGAAAGTAAGGTTGCTCAGAAAGTAACTGGAGCAGATGAGCAAAATCTCTTCACAGGAATGCCTGTGTCCTGCGGGGAGGTGTAAGCAATAGCATGCCAGACCACTGCTTCATTTACAGAGCACACGGCCACTTTTGAAGGACAGGAAACCGAGCATCTCTGCAGCCCCGCAGCAGGAGTCTCTTGAGGTGACCGGGGGTGTTCTGCAGCTCGGAGAGCTGTGTAAAGACAATCTCCACTTAGTGCAGCAGATGCCTAGAGCAGCAGAGATAGCCTGCACCGTTTCCAGTCCCAGCTGCCACCTTGTTTTCCAGGCAGTGGGAGTACTGTAAATCCCCGTACGTTAATGAAGTAAGTGTGGGTTTTGCTGGCTTTAGTGATTAGTGGCACTTTAACTCCTGCTTCCCAGTAGTCCTGCTAACCAATCAGCAAAAGACAGGCAAGCCCCTAGATGCTCTCATTACAAACTTCCTATGATTTTAACAATATATAATGGAGAAAATAGTTTTAAAATATCCAGCTATTTTCAATTTATTCTAACCTTCAAAGCTTGCATGCCTTCAAAGAGAATTTCCACTTCTTCTGAGGATTATTATTTAAACCAAGTATTATTAAATAATATTAAATCAGTTAATTTGCAAAGAAAATAATTAAAGTCACACTAGGTATAAAAAGAAGAGGATGAGTGATCTGACTTTTTAATTAAATGATTAACACTAGTCAGCAACAACGCAGTGAAATGACAAAGGAAAAGTGACCTTTTTATGTCTTCACTAAGAATGGAAACAGAGCACCATCAGCATTTAAACATTTCCAAATCGTAAGTTATAGAACCACTCACCTCAAAGATCATTCATAACAACAACCTTCCAAGTTCAGCAATACTACGACGCGTACAGTATATATATAGAATACATACTCCGCTCAGCATATGGAAAAATAGCTATTCTCAAAAGTGGCCAAGAGAAAAAAGGTCAGTCTGTCATATTTTGCTAGTATTTGTCTTAAAGTCTATTAAATGTATTCCTCTGAAACAGATGGACTCTGCATCAGTGACTCTCTGTCAAAGCCATTACGAAAGTAAGTGACCAAAGAGTTTAGATATATACTGGACTACTCAGTGAAGCAACGAATACTTAACACTGGTGCAAGACAGATTGTAGGCCTTTCTTACCTAGTTTAACTCCACAGTTAGGAAAAAATAAAGGTCGAAATAAAAAAGGGAGGTCACCACATAAAGAAAATGAAAGCTGGTTCAGACGAGGAAAGTTTAAAAAACAAAACAAAAAAAAGACATTTTAAAGACCTCTCTAACTGTCTATATTTTGAAGTATAACTTTCAAACTGAATTAATTCCAGCCAGAACAATAGGTTAAGGTCTTCACATTATCTTAACCCAAGGAATTTACAGGTTCTGAGTGTTTACACCCTGAATGAAGCAGAGATAAAAGAAAATTGAAACTTACAGATTTTTTTCTGGCTTTGTGGGTTATTCCTTAAATAAACTATACAAGCTTCAAGCACACAATGACGCTCAAGTATCTGCAGTAGCTATATAGCAAATAGCTCTGAAATGTATACTACCAAATATACAAGCTGCTTCTACCATTTGCTTGTAAACCAAGGTAGGTGGCAAGAATATATCAGATGGCGATCTGTGTTTTTATACAGATCCTCTGATCCAGTCATATTCTAAGTAGCACATCTAATCTAATATCTGGAATTTTGTTTTACACCGTTTTCTATGACTAAGTCCAAAACTATAAGTTCTGGCAGTATTTTTGGACACCCACACAGTTATAAAAGAAGCCTAAAGCGTACTTCTTTTTTCTTTGATAATACCCAGCCCTTGAGCTAAGATCAAGGGCAGTATCACTTCAATACCTGAGATACCTTCTCCCAGGAGACGATGCTCTGCACTAAAAGAGAAGGGGACCCAATGATATTGAAACTTTTCCATCACCTCTTATTAATATCCAAGTCATTAAAATGTATGACCTTGCTATGGATCAGCTGGAACTTCTTTAAATTCATTTTATTGGGCCAGTTTTTACCTGTACGTGGTTTGTACTCCTGTATTTATTTTGATCATTCTTTATCACATAACAGTGATATATATACCTTCCCAAGAATGAATACCAGTAACATAACTACAGCAAGCAATATGCACATCTGTATTTTTATAATACCTTATAGGCTACATTTCATGGTTTGTTTGCTTATCTGTTTTTCTGCCAACACAGAAGTAACTTCTGCTTCATTAGAATAATTTCAAATGTAGGAAAACATATACAGAATAAAACCTATTTTATTTTTATTTCATTTAAACCATATTCTTAGAAGTCTGCAGCATATAGTCAGTTGTATGTCTTCGCAATAAAATCCATCTGAACACAAAAGTGAAATGAGCTGTACAGCAGTTCTATATCAAAAGAAATCAGTAAAAGCTCTACTTGCAAGCTCTGCTACATCTGCCTTTGAGTCTCATTTCCACTGCACGGAAGTACAGCCACCTTCCATCGATATAGCATTTTCAACTAGCATCCAAGTCATTGATAGTTTGTACTTTTGTAGCTATTTCTATCTAGAGACAAAATGGGCTCAAAAATATAAACGGTATAGCTAAAAATGCAAAAAGCCTGAGGGATTCTTAAGAGTCAGACATTGCAGCATCAGACACATGATACATCTCTGTCTAAGTGAGCTCACATTCAGACATTTTGTTCCTCAAGTGTTTAACTGTTAGGACAGTTTACAAAACAATAAAAATCTGTAGTTCTTTGCTATCTTAAGACTAATTTCCAATACATTGCTTTGAGAATTTGACCAAGATGACAGCTGTTTACCAGTGCCAACAAGTTACAGGCTTTTGTGGATTTTTTTTGACCTCTGCAACAATAATGCATGAAAAAGAAAGAAAATAAACTTACCTCTTCATTTCTAACTTATCAGCTTTTTGTTATCTAACCCTGAAGTGAAAGAAATTATATGCACTTTCCCACATTTGTTTCTCATCTTTGCAAATCCCAGTGGCTCCACAGTCTCAAATGTGAGATAATCTGTAGATCAATGAGGGCGGATGTAAAACTCTTGCTAAGCCATGTTTTCCCAGCTGGGGGTAAATTCACTTGCCTGTATGTAAAATTTCCTAATTAGAAATGTCAAGTCTCTGTTAAAAGCTTCCAGAAATTGATGCTGAGCTCTACAAAAAGTTAACTATTCCATAGCTGGGTCTTATCTGACTAGTCAGGAGAAATTTGCCCATATTATTTATTATTGGGGCTATACTGGTAGAAGAATCAAGCATTCCCAATGTGCTATATCTACACTGGAAAATGTGCCCTCTTTGCCTTGCAGCATTAGACTTTGATTAATGAATACCTGCTGGCCTGGGGCCCCTTGCTTATGGGAAGCCTTGATGGAACCTCAAGGAATACTAACACCTAAACCAACTGCTCTTCAAAATTGTAGTAGATGGGAGTTTCTGCATATGAGCCACAACAACAGCCCCGTACACCCCACTTGGGACGTGTCCCAGGAGGATCAGAGCTCTTGTACTCACTCGGGCTGTGGGTGTCCATGAAGGACAGTTGCTCAAGTCCCAGAGACGGAGTCCAGATTAAACAGACTAATTAAGAAAACCTTTGATTACCAACCCACTCATATAAACTGCAAGAGGGGAGCAGGGGAGTCCAAACTATGTAATCTACAAATTATACAAATGACAACAAAAATCTGGGGTTTTTTCAGTGCTTATCTTTATGCCCTTACCATTGGTGAAATATCTACTGAAATTCTGATGTCAGTGTGAGACTGGTAAAGGTAATATAACATATTCAAAATTAATAACCTGTCCTCCAATTATTATGAAATTTTCATCACTACAACTTAGTTATGCTCTGGATGGATCTTTGCAATGTTACCCTACTTCCTAGCTCTCGCTATAATTTGAAGACCTTTTAGAATAAGGGAGCAGTTACAAATAATAATTTTCCAGTGACTCTATGTCCCAATTGATCCCACTTATGTATGTACAAACCATGAATAAGTGCATTGAAGTGGAAGTGATAACAAAGCCTTGAAAACATGAACATGGTACAATGCTAGAGTCATGGCCGTGGCACTCATGGTACCCTCATTTTAACTGAAGAGTTGCAGTCATGATAAATTTCAGATTCCAGGCATCAAGTTTTAAAAAGCCTTTGAATCAGTAGAGACAAATTCAAGACATGATAGTCATACTCAGCTTCTTCAAAGAAAAAGCAAATTTGGATTTGTGTTCTCAGTTAAAGCTGAAAATAAATAGGATGAAGAAAGAAAATGTTAACAAACCCCTATCAAGTTGTTCACTCAGATATTTTGTGAAGTACAAGTTAGAAAGTGCAACCTGTTAATACAAGTTATATTATAAATTGATCTTGAAACTGCCATCAACATTTGGCCTAATTGTAACAAAATACTCTGAAGTTTGAACAGCTTCAGCTCTTTCCAGTAGACATCCCAGGCAAAAGAGAGCTCACAAACCACGGCCAAGACACACATCCCCGCCCCATACCGCTGCCAGCCTCACTTTTAACACCCGAGAAATACAGCAAGAAGCCTTATTTCTGCCTGTTTATCCAAAGAGAAGTACTGACATTTCCCCAAACAAAATAATGCCAGAAGTCACCTGCGCTTTTTTGTGTATCTGAGCTTTCCCATCCAGTATCAGTAATTGTCCTCCCTGCTTAGGCTGATATCTATGAAATAACCTGCGTTTCACTCCCACTTGCAGAGTTCCAGTTATTGCTATGATTAGGTGGTGAATAAGTATAGGGCTTCAGGCTTCGAGTGCTATTCTCTCCTTATGAACAATCAAACCGCTGTACTCTTCATACAATGGCTGGAAAGCTTAAACTTGCGCTCATACATTCTCTCCCCATAAGAAATAAAAATTATGGGGGGGTGGGGGGGAAAGTTAAAGCAGCTTTCCCCACCCCCCACCCCCCTTGAAGTGAAATAACAGGCTGAAATGTGATGTCTCTATCACAGTGTGAAATGGCTTTCAAATAATGGGAAGACATGAAAGTGGATGCCACAAATGATAAGTAAAATGTTTCCCAGGAAGACAGCAGTTTTGTTACAGGAAGCAAAAAATAAACACATCTTTGAAAAGCAAATACATTTGGACTGTAAACAGGGGTCCAAAGGATTGTTCAACTGCTCACCACTTGACTCCAGTGCTCATACATAACAAATATCCTTTTGTTCTGTTTCATTCTACCCATATATAATAGCCACTTAGTGGGTTTCAAAGACAAGTAACAGAATAATTGAAAAAGGAAATAAAATGGGTTATGTCAGCAGTGAAATTTCCATTTAAGAAAAGGCTACTGAAACCTGGTTAACCTGTCCTTAAAAGAATAAAAGTTATATGGGCTCTAGTGACAGTAATTAAGATTAAGGGAGACCCTTCTTTTTGCATCGTTATAAGAGCAGGCTATAATTACAGCAGAAAAATAAAAAAGTGTAAGGAAGTATTTCTTCACACAGTGTATAATCAGCATGTGGCATTCACAGAGCAGGGCATGGTCACCCATGGGAAAGGCAAGAGGTGATAGCTAATGTTCCCCTCAGCAACATTTGCAGACTCTCAGGAGGAACAGGTTATCACGTATCGGCTCTGCGTGACAGGTGATCACCACAGGAGCTGGAAGACAAAATCCCCCCGAGAACGTTGTATAATAACCTCTGAAGTACCAGGATCAGTTGTCTGCCAAAGCTGGATATTGATGGTGACATTGTTTGTGTCATTTCTCGTGATTAGATTACCGCATGTCTGAGGTTTTTTCCTTTAAATAGGATCTCCCCTCAATCCCAAACCCCAAATAATCAGAACAGAAAAGGCTTTGTGCCGAGATCTAACGAGCCGATGAGTTCAGGAAACGATACTTTTGCCTGCTAGGAATAAAATATGTCAGAGCAAGATAGAACCATGGTTTCATCCTTTTCCTTGCTGGGAGGGTGGATTGCCTGCAAGCCCTTCCCTCCTGCCCAGCACACAGCCAAAGGGCTCCGCAGCCTCGGCCGCACTGCCCCAGCAACAGCTGTCTGGTGCAGTAGCAGGTAGAAAGCCAAGCAGATGTTCAGCCTTTTGGGGCACTTGGAGTTTGAAATGCTCGTTGTCTCCAGCAGAATGAAATCAGCATGTTGGAGATAGTTGCTTGGTGCTGGAAAAAATATGTTGTTCTGACCGGTGGCTGAAAAAGCTTCCAGGGCCGTCCCTCTGCAGAAGAGCTAATAGATTTGAGTATTAGACTCCTGGGTGTCTCTGTTGGCATGAAGCCATCTGTAACAGGCATCAAAATTGTTAGTCACTGTCATGGGGAGCCTGATGTAATTAGCTACTGAGCTAACACATGTACAACACTGGCGCGGGTTAGGTAAATAGGGAGAGGAAGCGAATGAGGATAAAAAAAACCCAGAGCCCTCATCAGCGGCAGTTAAGGATGCATCGATTTCACCCTACACAATTTTCCAGACTATCTTTGACAAGAAATCTAGTCAACCAAAAATTTAGTAGCCTCTGGTTGTTTGTTGGTTCGCTGTTTCAAATCAGTTGAAACCAATGAAAGACACTTAACACCAGTATCATTAAGGCAATTAAAAAAAAAAAAAATTCCTTCCCCTCCTTCATCTCAAAACAAAATTGTCCCATGTTTTTTCAGATACCTGTTAAAATTAGCCGTGACCTATTGAGGTGAGTCATTGTGACAGACAAGAGAAATAGCCACATTGTCAAAAAGTAGCTCTGAAATGTGCTTAAATGCAGAAGAAAATTGCAATTTGAGGAACTAATTCTCATTTCTCACTGACTGCAGTTTTCACAGATTTTAATTAGATATCTATCATTCTCATAATCACTACTGTAATTACAGAGAGTTATGAAATGCTGGAAGTGGTTCTTTGTTATTCAAAGTTAAAAGAAAAAAAGACAAAAAGACAGAGAGACAGATTTTTAGAAACCTCAGACAGAAACCATTTGCTATTTTAAACCACGGTAAGTCCTGACCTCAGCTGTGATCGAGTTGCATCTGTACAAATCAGAATTGGGGTTGCCATTTTGCTATTGCAAGAATTAATCCTACACAATGAACTCTTCCCCCAAAACATACACGCCCGCAATTTTCCTGCAGGTACACACTGCAGTTGCTTCCCATCACTACAATATTGATGGTTACGTGAAGCATGTTACCCAGAATATATAGAAGACAGTAGAAGAAAACACAGACCACAATCATCTTTGCTAAACGTCATTAAATTCCAAAGAGGACAAAAGGTGCAAGTGTGAATGGGATTTTGTCTTCTGCTAAAATAACTTGTTTAGATTGGATTTAATAACAAACAGAAAACAAACTCATTGATAGAGATATGCCTCCTCATCTCACCTCGCACACAACAGACTGGATGAAAAATAAGCCTCGGTTTGCAGTGCACTGCAACACGTACTAAACATTTCCAGCAACAATGCGGACACATCCTTATTTGACCTAAATCCATGATCTGGAAGCAAACCATACTAGCAGCTTCACGTGGAAATATAGAATGAGTATTCTCATTAATTGCTTTAAATAGTGGGCGTTAATGAACATAGCCTGCCCTCCTACCATCACACAACATGGAGAATACTTTGCAAAAGAGCACAGCAGGCCCTTTAAACTCCAAAGAGAATTTTACATCATAAGGCAAAAAAATAGCTAATCATTCTGGGAGTATGAAAGTGGCACAGTTATTTTGATTTTGACATAACTGTTATGCTATTAAATAGAATAACAGCCCTAAGTTAAATAATGAAGGTCCTTTGAAGGGTCCACATGTTTTGCTCTTGTTCTGAAAAAAATAAAACATTTAAGACCACATGCCTGACTATTAATTAGAAATGGAAAATCAACCTCATAGCCACAAGCGAGTTAAAATTTTTCACTATTCCATTCATTTTTTTATCTGTTTCTAGCAAATGGATCTCTAGGAAAAGTGTTGACTTGTTACCCTGATATTCCAATGCCAGTCATTTAGTCTCAAAATCAGTACGCCACAAGGCAGAGTTATGCCATAGTCTCTCTTTTCTTTACCCACACAGCTCAGGAGTCACCAGAGACTGTTTTTCCTCTTTCATCAAAACTGCAAAGATTCGATCTGGTGACAGAAAAAACTAAGCAAGTTTAATAATAAAAGTGAAGGTTTTCCAAAACAAGGACTAAAATAACACGCTAAAATATTAATTCCTCCAACAGGAAGCTTATTCCAACACCAAATACAAGACATTTAGTTTGATTCAGCACTGGAGAAACCCAGTGCAACATGTCTCTCCAGCCTAAAATCCAACCTGCGTTACTGAATTATCATCACTAGATATTATCTGTTGCATTCAGAAACCTTAGTTATTAAATGGCCCGCAGTGTGGCAACTGTGAGAGCAGGGATCACTCAGACAGACAGACCGACCTTACCATCAAGGAGGTAAGATTATCTTCCTATTTACCAGAATGTGAATAATTCTGAATATAATTATCCTAATAAACAAAGACTAGAAAAAATGAAAATACCACAGATTATCAGGTGTGAGGCATTATTGTGAAAGTTATAGCTTCAACTCGGTATGAATACTGCTTTTGGAAATAAGACACTTACTTCATTTGATTCTGCGTTGGGAAAAATGAGGAGCTCCCACAGTCCAAAGACATTTATTTGTGTCCTTCAAGCCATCTGAGCTCTGGCGATACACACTGAAGACTTGAGGTCAATGCTAAATATTGTCTAGGTCAACTGTACGAGTCCAACACTGTTCCTGAAAAGAGAAAATAAACAAATGCTTTCCTTAAAACAGCCTTTGGGCTTTTATTTTTATTCCCTTTCCTAAGGGAGCATGATTAAGCAGATATTATTAAATAAGTTTTTAAATTAAATATTTGTGCAGCAAAATATTATTTAACATAGATTTCATAATATATCTTTTGAGATAATGCATTAGAAGAGAAACATTATCCACATTTATCCTTTAACCAGAGTTCTGTAGCTTATGCTTCCTCTAAACAAATGCATATTTTGGCCATAGCTTTCTATATTCTTACTTTTGTCTGGCACTGTGCTGTGGAGCAAATAGATTGAGAGATGCAGCAATACGCATAACCTTTAGCTTAGCTGTTATCACAAGGAAAACAGTTACTGTTGCTATGGTTGTTCGGTCAAACTGTCACCCCATATCAACATTGTTAGTATTCACACTTGATAAAAAGATATCTGAAAAAAAAAGAAGAGGGGGGGAAAGTATAGCAAAATCCTCTATAGAAGGCAATCCAATTCTCATCTAATCTCTTTTAAAAATCTGCTGGGCTAATGCTAGCCTATATGCCTATCATTGAAATCGTATAAGGTTTCAAATAAGGGTAAAGATAAGTGGAAAATAATAAAAATAGAACATCCACATGTATTTTCTCTGATTACAGTGATGTTTAGATTTTTATTTGCGAACCACCCATAAGGTATTTTCAAGGTCAGAAAAATACTGTCTGGAAAAAAAAAGAAAACAAGAAAACAGGCATAATTTTCAAGTACATCTAAACTGCATTAAATCTCTCTGCTATATGCTCTACAACCTGAAACCAATCCCATATGAGACTTATTTCTCAGCATCTTTCAGCCCTGCTTTGCACATAACCTTGTGAACTACTCAGCTAACCACCCTCAGCCCTAAAGGCGTACCGTCAACTTTTATGATTAGACTTGGAAATTTAAATTAAACTTTGTTTCAGACACAGTTGTACACGGTAAGTGTTTGAAAGTACTCCTGCAAGGTAAATTTTTAGAGTTCAGCAGTCTAAACAGTGAAATACATGAGCCAAAACAAAATTAAACAGATCCCACAAGAAACCCATTCACCTGAGCTCAGATAGAAGCACAAAGTGTTTTTTATTCACAGATTTCGTCGCAGTGGAGATGCCACCCCCAGCGAGGGCCAAAGAGATTACATAAGGAACAAGGCTCCCATTAAGCATAAACACACTACAGACCACTAACACATACTGACAAGATGCTTTTGCTGCTCTCTTTCCTCCCTTATCCATTTTTCACAGAACTACTTAAAGCCAAGCTCTCATTCATCTCTGCTCTGAGGATGGTGAAGGCAGAGCATAGCCCTGGGACCTGTCCTCCCCACAAACCCCTTCTGGTGCTCACCAGCTCCCCATATTTTCATCACATCTTGTCTTTCCTTTCAGGGTCCAAGGTCTACAAAAACCATCAGCATTCCTGATCCTGTTTGCTTGAAAACTCCAGAGCCTCCCAGGTGTCATTTTGCATTTGTACCTGTGGAGCTAATTGCAGTGATTCACTGTGGATATTTATCCTGCAGGTGTTACCCATCACCATCACGGCTGCTTGCTGAAGGCAAGCGCTGTGTTGGTAAATAAGACAAGAAATTTAGCAGAACTCTAAAAGCCCAGATGAGAAACTGGTATGCACTGATCTTCAGCACCAGGCTGGCTTAACACCCAACTAAATGCTGCTCATAAGGGACCAAGAGTGTAATGATACCACGCAGCCCAGAGACCTCTGTAATGAAGATCATCAGCTTCTTGGTCTTCATCATGGTCCAAGTCTCCAGAGCTCTTCTCTGTGCCTACAAGTAATGTACTGATGCACTCTGCTCATCCAGCTACATCTGCAGCAAGGCACAGAAGGTTGCTAGGGGAGTCTATTTTCCTAAATATTCATTTGCTCCGCTGTCTTCAGGAAATAGGATGCCTGTTTCTGCCCTTCCAGGTATAATGGAGCCAATATTTTATCTGTTGGCTTTATGTGAAAGGGTGAAAAAGGTTGTTTTATTCCATCCTGGGGATAAGGCACAGAAACCATGCATGCAGACCACTGATTTGTGCCTGTTGCTGCAGACAAACAAGTAGACATGTAAATAAAAGTCGGGTATTTAAAAATGATGACAAACTATGTTCTTTCTGGTGTTTTAAGACAGACCTCTCTCATTTTACATAACTAAAACGAGTAGTGTCTTTTAACACTTTCCTAAAAATTCGTCACAAAACGGTGGCTTGGGTGCGGTTGTCTCCCACATCAGAAGTGACAGCTATTACTTTGCCTTTGCACATTACTGCAATCCAGCCATCCAGCTCATAGGTGAATATAGATTAATACATACCCCAGCAGCGCTGAAATACAAAAATAAGGCTATTAAAAAGATAGAGGTTGAAAGCTACAGAGTACCAGCTTGTCCTGGTAATGCATACACACTGCTCAAGTACTCAACATTTTCCTAGAGTCCTTTTTGGCTCCATCCTAAGGCTCCAGATTTTACCTTGGACAAGTCTCAAGCTTGATTACTACAGCACATAAGTTGCCATTTGCATGTTTTGGAAAGCTAAGAGAAAAGCAGGATGCTGACAGTTAAAGATGTTTACAGTTTTTGAAGAAGTGAGGGGTAGGCCATAATAGGTTCTCTGGAAGCGATAACAGCACAGTATATTTAGGCGTAAATAGAATAATCACTTATATCAGCAGGGTAGGCAAGACTGCCATTTGCTCTGACATTAATGCATTTATTGAGTTAGTGTTCCTGAACTCAGTATACTAATTTATTTTTTACAGTGATTAGACCCCACTGGGAGAGAAGAGAGAAGGTGTGAGATTGACCACCTATCCGATGAGCAGCATTTTCACCAACTCATTATAAGACAGTTTGCAAAAACATTCTTCTCTCTCTCACGCAGTGTTGCTGCCACTTAACAACTCAGGAAAATCAAATGCAAAAGAAGAAATGCATCTGAGATGTGAAAGGAAGAAAGTCCAAGCAAATACCTATTTATAATGTTATTGTAGATGTTGCTCAGACGTATCTGTCAGGCAAAAGGATACGAACAAGCATTTTGTTCTCAGTTCTCTCTCTCTTCCTCTCTGATACAAACTTGAGGCTCTAACGAAAAACAGAAAGCTACTTCAGCTCTCATCAAATCTCAGAACAATTTTCAGCTAAGAGAACTGTGTGTTGTGGTCTACAACATAATAAAACCCAAGTATGATATGGTGCTCAGCTTAAACTATCCCTCTAAGTCTGCCTGAGCTTCCTGTTAGCCATGCCAAACTGAGCTCCGTAAGACTCCCTCCAAGCTTTTGTAAGCATAATAAACTCCCTTGGAAGGTAAATAGGTGCGTATGTCTGGAGTGAATTCAGCGGGGAGGAAGGGAGGTGCCTGAGCACTCTAATATCCTTTATGTGCTCTGAAATCAAAGCAATTATAGATCATTTTCTAAGCTAGGAGCCAGCTTAGGAATACCGCTGCAGCAATAGGAGGGAAATAAATTAGGAAAAGATAACAATGTAAGAAATGGAAACAACAACAATTATCCTTCTGGGGCATTGCATATTCAAATGAGGATGAGAAATGACAAAAGCTAAGTCAGCACTAGTGTGTCAAGCTATTAAAGTTATTCTAAGTATCATGGAATGAAGAACAGAGACAGACACAAAGTTGGAGGAAAATGAAGCTGAAACACAAAGGTAGTTGTAGGGTCAGGAAGGATGGGAATGAGCTCTGAGCTATCTGAACAGCGCTATACCATACACAGGTACAGTTACTGAAGGATGAAACGTTATTAATAAAAAATAGTTGGAGAACAAGGTGAATGGCCACCCCTGAACTTACTCAGGATCTTCTACCAACTCTGTCTGAATATGCCAACTTTAGGTGGTTTATTTACTGTCAAGAAACAATAAGCTTTTTCACAAGACAAAGGCTAGGTGACCACAAGTTCCACTTTTTGCCAAGCTGGAAAATTAGCTGGAAAATGGGCAAAAAAAAACTCTACAAATGGCTCTGCTCTCCCCGACTTGCCACAGCAGGATGCAAGCAAGCTCTACTCCTCCTTTAACTCAGCAGGACATGAACTTGCTCTGACCCAAAGTTGTGCGATCGCACTGTCGTAGCGTGGTGCCCAGCCCAGGCAGGCTGCGTAGCTCTGACGTGGTGCTGTGCCGACCAGAGCACCAGCTTGGGCTCAGGGCTGGCACAGCACAAGCTGGAGGCTACAAGCCCTGCGCAGCACGGACCATCCCCAGCTCCTCTTATTCATCATTAGCTTTGTTCTAGTTTTGACTGCTTGGCCAGGGACGTGCTCCAACCGCAGGAAAAGAGGCTGCGAGGCACCTCGCGGCATCGCATCCCCACCTGCATGGCAGCCAGGTGAGGTAAGCAGCGGGTGGTGACTGCCGCAGAGATCTTCAAAAGAATTTTGGCAAGATTTTGTCCTAAAATGCACCAGTTTATTCACTTCAACAACAGATGCTTTCTAGGTTATGCCCTAAAGCAAAGAACTTATTAAACAAACAGCCAAGCTCTCGATCCTAGGGCTGCTAACTGTGGTGGTACCATTGAGTTTTCTATTTCCCTCCCACACTGTTGTTTATCGTTACTACCCATAGTCTTCTTTCGGGCCAAATTTTACCAGGAAATGGCAGGCCCATTCCACATAGTGTTAAAAGGCAATCATTTCCATACAAGCTGAAAAATTAAACCAATCTAGACTGCAAGGGAAATTTGCTCTCCCTTTGCAGTAATGTGCACGGGCCCACACCGTCTCGGACCTCCTGTGGCTGTGACTAATCCATGCAGAGACCCTTCTTCAGCTCAAAGTGCCAAGGGCTCCAGCAAAACAGAATGGCAAACGTTAGATTGCAAAGAATTGTTCAAGTTGGAAAAGCTTATATCGATTGGTGCGTAATATTTAAAAGAAAAGTCCTACTTGACTTCACCTGGCAGAGGTTCAGTAGTGTCCAAGGCACAGACGCAGAATAAGCCCACATACAGGAGAGGAATCTACCTGTCGATCACAACGACTTTAGGATTTAGCTAACAGACTATGAAAGGCGTCACGGACATATGCATTTCTAAATTTGAGAAGACACACATCTTTTGCATCTTGTTTTATTCATGATGCAGAAGACAGAAAAACAGCAATGTGAATGGTAACACAGTCCATGTCATTCAGAATTTGGCTTATAATGTCTAAAAAGGCAATTTTTGCTAAGTGCTTTTTACAGACACTAGGTCCAAAAGGTGAAACTTGAAATTGTTAAGGCCAAAGCAGAACTAAAGAACTGTTAACTAAGAGGGAATTAATCCACTGACTAACTTATAAAGAGACAATGATATTGCAAATTTTCCATCACATGGAGTATTTAAATGAATACCAAAATTTCTGTAAAGAATGTTTTTCCATTGAACCACGCTGATTTTGGTGTGGCTTCAGGAACACTGCATTTGGTATGACAACCCCACATGAAACCGTAGCCCTTCTATTGTGCAGCAGAATCAGACCAGATCATAAAGCAGAACTATCATTTCACCCTTCAGTTTTTAAAGCGCAAGTCCCAAAAATATAAAGTGAAAGAATTTTGGATGACACATAAACCCTTTTATCCAGAATAACTTTTCTGTCTAAATCTCTCATCTGACAGGTCTACTAGGAGCTGTTTGATTTTATTAAATCAGGATAGTAAGGGCCAAGAGGGACTCTGAATGAATTCTTAAGATTGCTCCTGGTCAACACGCAAAGCAGATTTCAAGGAGACCTTCTGTTCAACCCTCCACAGTAGGAACCTGAGATATGAGGTAGGTACGTGCACAGATGGAAGAGAAAGTAGAAAGATTCCTATCACTCAGCCTTCCCCAGACTTTGACCTTCCTTCATACTTGCAAAAAAAAAGATAACCAACACAACTGCCAGCTAGACTTAAAGTCCTGTAAGTAAAACTTGTGCTCAGGAGATGTGAAGCCTTCCCTAGACCTGGGCCTCTGTTTCTCTTCTGGTTTCTCAGCCACAGTGATGTGCAGCTGCATCTGTCATGAGGCATTATGTTATGTCAGCGATGTAATGCAATAAGAGATACAACTGGTTCTGGCACGTAAGAAAATGACAAATCAGTCTAGAGAATTTGAAGAGACAGTTTTCTGGAGGAACGCAGGTGCAGAAGCTGGGCTTTCACAAAAGTTCTTTCAAATGCAGGAAGTAAACAATAAAAAAGGCCATTTTACCCTAAGTAGATTTTAGAAAATAGGTTTTCTATCCAAATGTTTTGCTACAGCTGCAAGCCGCAGATTCAAAAACTGACAAACAAGATTTCTTTCAAACCCCAACATGAAGTGAATGGCAGAGAGTGAAAGAGACTGAGAATTACATATCCATTAGTATCCCAGTACTTCATTTTAATCAAGAATCAAGTGCGGACTATGAGAAATTGTCCAGTCTGTATATCTCATCGAGTCTTTTGCTTGAAGTTCAACCATTTCATGTGTTTGGAGTTGCACTCTCACATAGGAATAAGTAGTTAACAAACACCTTAGTGAGTCTGCAAACCCTTCAGCACAGAGATTACCCTACCTTTATACAGTCCCGATACGAAAGGCTGTTCCCTTTATTATCAGTCTATTATATTCTGTCTTCAGTTTCCTCTCTTGCAGGTATGAAAGGTTCTGGGTGCAGCAGTACAGGCATTAAATGATCCCACATACCTCATTACCAAGGTTAAGAGGAAAGTAAAAAAAATTTCAGTGCTAAAATGAAAATTAAGAGCAAAATACTATTTTTTACATTAAAAAAAAAAAAAAGACAAAACAAAGAAATGAGAACTGGCATGACAAGGTGGGTGCTGACTGCACCCAAACAACCAGGATATTTTTAACATATGATTTTTGTATCTCAGTGCAGCCTGGCTCACTGATGTTTTGCCAGTACTAGAGATAATATTTTGAAATCAAATTATATGTGTGCAACATGAATTATGCTTTTGGCTTAAATTGCAGCAAAAGTGCACATTTTGCCTTTTTTTTTTTTTTTTAAGGAGGGGAAGAGAGAAAGAAAAGACTACATAATTACATGTCAAAACCAACTTATCAGAGATTCAGATAACTCCAGACACAAGGGACATCTTAACTCACAGGGAAGATACGTATTATCAGATATATACATAACACTTTTTATTCTTGAAAAGTTACTACTGGCATGAAATTAGTTTCCTATTTTCACAGGAATGTAATGTTGCTTGGAAATAACCCACCATCACCGCACAACACTGATGACCCACAAGCTTCTGCCAGTGACACGAGGTTCAAATGTGCTCATTGTGCTTCCCCTGCACGTAGAACACTCAGCCCAGGAAACACAAGGATTTTGAAGTGGTCAGTAGGGCCCTGTTATCAAAGATGACTGAAATATGTTATTTACATACCAGAGTGAGAGTCAGTTATCACCCAAATTTGAAACCAAACTCCGAGTTTGGTTCTTTATTTCCCTCTGTAAAGCGTCTGAGAGTGCCTGAGAAATCTCTCAGAGGTATTGGAGCCTCAGTCACTGTTTCTGAAGTTTTCTGAACATGAAAAATACTAGGACAAATAATAGGGAAACCACTGGCCTAACAAGGATTTATTTTTCCACTCAGTGGCACACCAATTTAATTAAGACACCAAACCAATTAATAAGCCCCACTAATAAGACCCACTATCTATTAGCATATGAAGCTAAAGCAATTTCTCCCTGTGACTATTTATGAGAGCAGTTATTCACTTGGTAACCATTTACATAGTAACAGCACTAAAAAATACCATTGTTTAAGGACTAAGCGGATGGGAAATTAAATGCTGTGTGCTTTACATTACATCACTTTTAAAAATATATATCCAGTGAGAATAAAAAAGGAGAGATTCCTGGAAATAAGAGCAAAAAATAAATGTTTCCCCATGTTTGCTACAGCCGCTTGAGTCAGCCATGTCCATGCATACTTAGCTCCAATTTGCAGCAACTGCATGGCTCTGCAGACCATAATAGATCCATAAGACATCAGGGTCACAGCACTAACAGGCGCTATTAAAACTAAGGTCACATTTAAGCCAGTTAAGTTTTCTCGCTATGCTCACAAAATCCTAGTAAATTAAAAAGAGTTAATTAGCAAGTCCCCTCGCTTTAAGCGGGAAAGCAGAGAGCACCGATGCCAGCTTCACCCGCCCGGGACACTTTCTGCTGCCATGAGCCAAGTGAAGATCATCGCCAAGAATATTTCAAATCCACCCATGTGATATAATTTTGCAAACCTCCTTGAAGGAAAGGATCGTTATTCAGGAAATGTTCTCTCCCAAGTGGTAGACACAATTTCATTTATCATCTTCTGTTAATTGCTGTCTCCAACCGTCTCATTCCACTAAAGCAAGCAAAAGGAAGGTTTCTGGGATGTGGCCCGCCACCATGAGGAAATAGATTCAATCACACGATTTATTTTTCACTCTTATTTACAGCAATTTCTGCTTTTTATTCTCACTGAATCTGATCTCAAGGCAGGAATGTACATCTATGTCCAGAGGAAGCTGCTGTAGGATGCTCCCAAATTTGTCCCAGTTGCTAAGATGAGAGACAGATGGGTCTGAATAAAAAGGGAGGAAGATTCAGAAACAAAATCTCGTGAGTACGATGGAAAGAGATTTCTCTCAGCATTGTAGCTGTAGCATACCTAATGTACACTGTTTATGCTAGGCTAGTAAAAAGTAACAGGAAACCTTCCAAAATAATGAAAAAAACTTAGTGTTTCCAGAGGTTTCTGGGCTCCTCAATGAATTTCATCCAACTTTCATCCAAAATAAAAATACTGGAACATATTTGTTGTTCCTTGGGAATTCCTGAATAAGCCAACAGTAAAGCAAGGGGTGTATAACTGAGACTACCTATGATGTACAAAGGAAGAAGCAATCTAGCTGTGAAATTTATTAAGAGATTAAAAACACTTCTTGAACTCAGCTGTTTTGCAAGCTTGCTATCTGGCACTGATTTGCTCCAGCCAAGTGGATAACAGCTGTATTTTTTGAGGACCCTTCACAGGGAGTATTGACTCTAACACTAGTTCAGTAAATTTCTGCTTTTACACCTTTGTGTGCAGGTGCATGTGTTATGTATTTGCTTGAACGCCCTTGCTTGGCATAACTAAATATGTTTATTTCCAATGACTCCAAACACACTTCTCTCCGTCGGTTCTGGCTGTCTCTGTGCTGCTCTGCCAAAGAATGCATGTGAAATTTCCGGAGATTTCATGTGCCATAAAACATCAAAGCTGAACACGCAGTTTGGTGAGTTTACTGTTGATGTGATCTTTCCCTGGGAGGAGAGAAAGAGAGGAGGAGCCAGCAAAAATTAAGAGGCTAACCTCATTTTTGGCCAAGCCTGGCCCAAATGAATGGCAAGTATGAAAAAAGTCAGCACCCCACAGTGATGTGAGAATCCCAAATCAGCAAATGACATAATAACAACATAAAAATAAAACCGCTTAGAGGTTTTTGTCAGGTTGGACTTTGGGTTTGTTCTTTTAATCCAGCTCATTTCAGTGGTCCTGCAAAATCTTGCAATGACAAAACAAGTGGGGTCAAAATGTTCATCAAGGGGCTGGAATGAAGCGGAAAGAGCAGAAGTTTCATAAAGTAATTTACCTGCTAGAAAGTGGCTATAGTTAAGGACGCACTTACAACAAAACACAGCACTTATCACATGAAGTATCTGTAATTCATGAAAAGTCTAAGTTTTGTTTAAACACAGGAGTTTTCAAATTCTGGGTGGAAACTTTAATGGAGCAGAAATCCAACGACAGCTTGGCAACCAAAAAGTTTCACACATATCAGTAAAAAAATCTACCATTTTCAAAAACACGGAGCCTAAGATCACTTTGTGCCTCTTGCTGTATAAATATCTACTGACCTGCTGTTGATAAAAGTGAACACGTCCTCTTACATCAGACACAATTTAGATTTTCCAAAAGTGATTAGTCATAGCAATTAAAATCTCTCTTTGTACTAAACAATTATTGAGCTTTTTAATTTAGAATTTTATTTTTAAGACAATACTGAATTGTATTGCTGAACTCCAGCTTTAGCCTATAGTGATTTATACAGCAGGTGTGGTGTTGTATCTATTTGCCCTTCAGGATATCCACGTGACATTAAGCTGCCTGAACACCAGTAATTAAATACGAGGTGCTGTGGAGGAATGTCACAGGATACGAACAAAGAGCAAAAATGAAGCTCTCCAGGGAAATAATTGAGAGGTGATGGGTGGGAGGAAGTAACAAATCAGAAGAGAAGTGAAATCCGCGTAGTTTCCAAGCTATACTCTAGAGGAAATGGTACCTTAAAAATCAACAATGCTATAAAATGAAGGAAAAAGGAAGAGGAAGGCCACAGGTTAGTGAGGGTGAGGCAGGAGAAGGCAAGAGGTTATCGTAGAGTCCCCCCAGACAGGCTGAGGACATCAAGGCTGCCACCTAAACCTGCAATTATGATGGCCTAGAAGAGGACTAAGAAAAACTCAAACTATGCATGTGATGCAGGAAAACATTTTTGACAACAAGAAATAAATTAACCTAATTCTAACATTTCTTATTATATTTGTTCTTTCTGCTCATAAAGAAATTAATTGCTACAGAATTACGCACAACCAGGCAGAATGTTCAGGGATGATATTAGCTTCTTTCTAGAAAAATAAAGAAACATTGTTGGCAACCGCCAGGTATTGAATCACCTGAAATGGTCAATCTCATTTTTTGCTAAGGATGAAATATTCAGGCAATGTCATGTCCAAAGCTGGAGAAAAAAGAAACCTAGCAAAAAAACAGCTAACAAAAACCATAAACAATATCATACCCTGGAAAAGACTCACTAATGGATCTCTTAAACTAATTTGTGTCATCATTCAGCTAGTATTTTAATCATCCAGGACAGCTTCCTCCTAGTGTCCTGAATTCCATAAAACCCAGTTTTAATTAGAATAGTTTCCCACCAATCTCTTGTACATATAGCTGTGACTTCAACTAAAAAAAGAACATAAATGGTCAGAATGAAAGCACATCTAGCCCAGCAGCAGCACAAATAAAAGACATGTTTTGTGAAAAACTTCATTTTCCTTGTTTCTGTTGTTAGAGTTTCTGTTATTTTTTTCATTAGAGACTCCACCACCACTGATCTCCCTAAGGCAAAGCTTACATGAATGTGATCGTGAGCTTGCAGCGCCTGATGCAATCAGAAAAGCGCTTTCTAAAATAGCTCCAGCAGACTGCTAGAAGCAGCAGCAACCAGGAGGAGGCTGAGGGGACACCTGGTCGCTCTCTACAACTACCTGAAAGGAGGTTGTAGCCAGGTGGGTGTTGGTCTCTTCTCCCAAGTAACAAGTGATAAGAGAGACAAGAGGAAATGGCCTCAGGTTGCATGAGGGGGGGGTTAGATTGGATATTAGGAAAAATTTCTTCACTGAAAGGGTTGTCAAGCGCTGGAACGGGCTGCCCAGGGAAGTGGTGGAGTCACCATCCCTGGAGGTATTTAAAAGACTTGTAGGTGTGGTGCTTAGGGCCATGGTTTAGTGGTGGACTTGGCAGTGCTAGGTGATTGGTTGGACTCGACGATCTTAAGGGTCTTTTCCAACTAAATGATTCTACGATTCTATGTATTAACGATAGCCCACTCTTAGGAACCTCACTAAATACCAATGTCATTCAAAAGAACTAACCAGGAAACTTCTGAATCTCCCTGTTTTGAAGGATCAGAGTGGCAAACTCTTTCTAAAGGGTAGGGTTACCAGGTCTGCCAGACCAAGGGGACCATTAGGCTTTCAGAGCTCCTGCAGAGCCATCACCAGTCCCACCGGCTCTGCCAGCCCTTACATTGCTAGTTCTTCGTGCCGCTTTGGGCAGCTCTACCCCAATCTGTTGGTGGGCTTCAGCCCAGAAAGCGCATCCGCTGCCACCTCCGCTTCCCCACAGAACAGCAGAATGGTACTTTACATTATTTGCCATTCCTACAACATCAGTATGGATTTTAGGGAAAAAAAAAAAAAAAAAAAAGACTCAGTTGCTTTCTGTGAAACCTCCTGTTTCTCTGGGACTTTCGTGTTAACTCTGTATGAAGCTGTACACCCACTGCTATATTTTTGGTTCTTCTTAATGCCAAAATCCCTGTTCCTAAGGTAAATGAAATTAAAGAGCTCAGTGGTGCAAATATTAATCTTCTATACTATAAATATTTTGATACCAACCAAAATGCTGTCAGATTCCTAAAGCAGCTTAGAATACTCAACCGAATCCTTAATTCCTCTCCTCATTCTTCCTGATCCCTTGCGGTTTTCACTGCGCCATTCAAGCTGAACTCTATCATAACACTTAGAGGTCCCCACAAATATGTTAGGTTTCCAGAGTTATATGACTTTGGCTGTACTTGCCCTCATAACCCCAGGGGAAATGGCACTGGACCATATCATACACAAACCGTGTGGGGTTTTTTTCTTTTCCCAAAGGTAAAGCGCGCTCATTCACAGCACATTTGCTGGCTTTCCTAAGCTTGGCCTCACACTGACTGTAAAATCTCCAGTCTGCAAGGAATACATGTACCAGGTAAACAAGTCAAGCAAGGTCACAAAGCCCAAAATGATTTAGAAATAAAAACCTCAGGTCAGCACCTCAAGGGGCTGTTGAAATCAGGAGTGCTTCATGTACTTATACCAACAAAAGATTTGTTGCAGAAATACTTCAGCTTTTATAAAAAAAAATATTTCTGTTGAGTCTCTAATCTGCATTTCAGTCACCCCACACCAGACAAATGTGCTATTTTAAAATATAATGTATCATATAACTCGATCTCTGCTCTATTTCTCCCCTTGCCAGCACAATAATTGCCAGCGCAATACTATTTGCTTGAAGAAAGTTACTCCCAATATATACCAGTGCAAGAAAGAGGAAAATCACCCCAAATTACTTAGTTAGAAACGAAAAATAGGGGATCTGGAGCTTTTAAATCTGGGATTTGCATCTAGTGTACAGAAATAGGAATGTATGGATGCATTTAATCTAGACCACTATTAGAAATCTGATGTGACCCACGTTGCTATCAATGTAACTCAGCAGGTCCTGGAAAGGGAAAGCTGGGAAAGCTGGGAAAGCTGGGAAAGCTATGAATGTGAGCCAAAGTAGTGTGAAATTGGTACAACTGGGTTTTTCCTCCCCTAGCATTTATTTTTTTTTATTTTTCTGAAAGGGATCAGTTCTCTAATAAGACTGAATTATGCACATCTCATTTACTGGAAGAAAACATGAGAAGAGTGGTTTACGGGAAGGGAAACATATAAGAAAGGCTAAATTGGATCTTGAATAGCTGTTGTAACTAAATATTCTTTATTTGGTTTTGACATTTTTTCACTTGTCTCTTGAAAACTACATTACACAGGAGGAACTGCTGACGAATTTTTGACAGTATGTCTGCTTTCTTTTTTTTTTTTTTTTTAAGGCACCTTGAAACATAGTCTCCAAACTTTGTATCATAATTGCATGATAGCTCAAATATTCCAGGAATCATGTGCAAAATTAGGCTTCTTTCATGTACAATCCAAAACATTCTCTGGCTGTCAATACATAACTGCTCAAATAAAGGTGGTTTTGTCAGCAGGGTTGTTGAGAATAAAATAGTAGGAGGTCTCACCAAATTGTACAAACCCAGTCATGAAGGGCTAAGTCAAAGTCTGGCATGGGCCCACTTCAAGCATTTTTTGTGGGATTTTGTAAACAACTCTCAGCACTCATTTACAGGGCTGTAAGAGTGTGAAGACTGTACTGGAGCTGATTGAAATGGGGGACATTTTTTAAAAAAATGTTTGATAAAAAAATCTGTCATTGGTGAATTTTTCAAAAAATAGAAATCCAAACTAATGCAAAGATTAGTCAGTTCTGCTCCACATGGACTGAGATGTAAACGAGAGGTACTGTCACTGGCCAAGGAACAACCAAACACCATGTCAGCTGGGATCAGCATCCACATGGCCTGCTTCCCATGGTTTGTAACAAAGCAGGTTTTGGCCTCCGGTTCAAACTCCCAACGATTTCTTCCTGAAAGGGCCTGTGTGTTTCTACTCAAGGCAGAATGGGGGAATATCCATTGTGCTGGTAAGCTCTGGAAAGGATAAAAACAACTGAGATACTGGGAATCATTTGGAGACAAAAATGAACTCGAAAAGAACCTGTAGCAATATGTTGCTTGTCATATATTGACAGAATTTCGAGTTTAATAATTCTATGGAATTAGAGCTCATGGAGAGGCTGCAGAATAATTTGTGGCACGAACAGATGAGAGCACCTACACACCATCTCCAGGTGCATGCTGTTACCCAACCCACCCCAGGGTAAATGTGACATAGGTGATATATTCTTCCTAGAGCAATCATTTTAGTGCTCTTCATTTACTTTGCACTCACAATGAGGTAAAAGCCTGCACATAAACAGCTGCTATGAGTTCTCATGAAATCACTCCCTACCTTCTCCTGCAGTAATGTAATCATTTGCCCACGTACCTGAAAGCAACACAGACATATGTCAAATTTTACTAACAGGATCATGGCAGGTGTCACTTTAATTTGGAATTATGGCAGTGAGTTCTTCATCAGCATTTTGCTAATCATATTTGCAAAGTGTTAGCGTTCGCAAGGCTCAAAGACAAGTATAGGAACACCCCCACCCCCCCCTTAGGGAATATCTGCATGGCTGTGCGGCGGGCAGCACGCTGTGCTTTTGTGTGTGCCACTCTTGTGCCTTTTCCTATACACACACTGTTGATATATGCCTTATAAAAAGAGGCTAAAGCATTTTTAAGTGCAAAGTTAAAGTGCTTTCCACCACACAGACATGACACTAGTGCTATGCAGATGCTGGGAGCTGGCATAGAAAATATTTTTTTAAAATCTATTGTTTTTTCTTTTTTTCTTCCTAAACCTGAAAGCCTGTGCTGTTGGTAAGTTTCTGAAAGGGTTTTTTCCTGAAATAACATGGCCCTTTAAAGTGGCTGGTAAAATGCTTTGGCGCAGAATGCATGAAGGGCATACATTAATATACATTGATTACTTGTATTTTTAAATGTAAATGTGGTCTGCTCAGCATCTGATAGAATTATGCCAGCAGCAGCTAGTAAACATCATTGACATTCAATTCTCTGTTCTGAAGCTTTACAATACCTCTGATTCTGCAGTTTGTATTGGGATAATATTCCACATGTGAACAGGAAACTACTCCAAAACACAGTAGGTTCTGTTTGTCAGACTTGGGGTTTTTGGACACAATTTCCCCAGATGCTAAAGTCTTTGACAGAGGGTGATGGGATTCCCTGGCAGCTGCAGCATAGCACTGATGCACATGTGTGCATGTCTTCAGCTCCATCTTCTCCTGAAAGTGGCAATTCAGATTGAGCTCAGCAGCACTCCCACCCCATCAACCAGTCCTGCTCGACTCTGAGAACAACGTAACGGACCACAGTACGTCAACTGAAAATATCTTAAGTGAACTGCTGGTAGTAGGTATACCACAGGCTGAAAATCCCACTCTTCACATACATCTATCCGGTGCTTTTACTCTCACCAGTTTTCTTTCCAGCCAGGAAACGGATAGTTTCATGCTGCCTGGCTTCTGGAGTCCTCTCATGCTAACTTCTATACTGTGACAAGCACACAGCACCTGGTTGCTGTGGCTGCCACACAGCCACGAGCCCCATCCTCACTGCCCGAGCCTTTATCACAGTCCCCTGGAGCAGAGATTCCCTGTCTGAAGTTCAAAGCAGAAAGACTTCAAGTTTATGGTTTAGTTCTAACTTAACTCATGCAATGGTACCTAACTCTGCAAATACCAAAAATCCGGAGGGAAACAGCAACTTCTCCTACCTAACTCTAATTTCTCCCATTTTCAGAACAAGTGGGTTACTGGCAGAAATTTGAACCCTGCTGACTAACAGTGCCACCTTGCCTCACACTAGCTGGTGCACTGTTCATTTCTAGCCTGAGCTCTTGATGACACGGGGGCATTAATACAGTCAATACATTATCTTTTAATGTCCAACAGCTTCAGTCAGAGCTTTGCAGGACTGGTCGGTAGCAATCAAGCAGTTAACAGCTCCACGGCTAACCTGGCGATGTCCAGATTCTCCTGCACTGTTGATAAATCTGTAAATTTTCCCTCAGTCTGATAGGAGACTGCCCTTTTCATCCCCCCAGGTAACACACAAACACCACTCTCTATCAATCAATGACCCAGTGCTCTTTGGACATTCTTTTGAATCTATATAGTTAATTAAAGTATGTATGTATATCCAAAATCTATACTGATTAAGCCTGGATTGCAGAGCCCTTTCCTTGCTCAGTCTGAATAACCAAGCAAAATATGAATATCCAGACAAAGAAAGCTGTTCCAGTGCCTGTGTATTTATTTGGCTTGAGATCTGCCATCAAAGAAAGGAGTGTCATTACTTGAGCACCAGGCCTTAAGTGATAGATTCCAAGTGCATCATTTTTAGAGCCATTAAAGGTTATCAGGCCTATATGGTTGCTAAGATACCTTGAATCATGAAGGAAAATATAAGATAATGGTAGGCAGACACTGTGATGTTTATCAGAGTATGTTCTCTACATCTTCCTTAATAGCGTTGTGATTAGGATCATTTTCAAGAGTTCCCGTCTACTTTCCAGCTAGGTGCAAGAATGCAACTGCATTAAGTTGGCAAACATTGTTTATAATTCATATTTTGCCAAGAGTAAATGAATTTGTGGAAGTCAAGATTTGTAATTGCTACAGCAGAATTTATTAATAAGTAAGTGCGTGTGTCTGTGTGCAGGTTTCTTTCCTGGCTATTAAATAGTATCTTCAGACTTGGAATGAAATCATCCTTCATTGATTTCAAGTATATTCTGTGATAACACAGACTGTGCTTTCAAAGAGTTTTTAAATTAAATTTGTAGCTGAGGTAATTGCTGTTGCAAAATTATGCAACTAAAGTAAAGCTTTATGCTACAGCTTTCTTGATATTATAATTTAACTGCCTCTTTTCTAAATCATAAAAGTGTGAGATGCTAGATTAGGGCAAAGCATTAGGTTATTACTGATTTATTTCATGTTTTATCTCTGAAAGTAGCCTCTGAGAAGCAAAAGGATGAACCCATAGTGCAGTGAGCAGTGCTCACGCCATACCCCACAAAGTCCTCTCTGAGTTCACTCTTCCACCGCTCTAAAATGGTGACGTCCAGGATGGGAAAAGGAATGCCGATCAGCCTCTCTCTCTGACTTGCTGCCCCCCACAAATAAGACCACTTGTAAGGATGTAATTCCTGCACCAATGGACAGGATTAGTCAAACAAACTATTATTAAAAAATGTAATAGGCGTTTCTTATCTGCCATACAGGAAACCCACAATCTTGTGGACAACATCTCCCGTAACCCAAAACATTGAGCCACACATGGGAACTCTAAAGAAAGTCTTGGAGTCAGTATTACTGGATTACAAGGTGCTGAAGAGAAGTTTTCTGGCTAGAAAGCAGTATTTCTCCAAATGAAATTCTTCTCAACTGAATTGATTTTACATCACAGCCATTAAAACATCATTTTGTATTATATAGGGTCTACTTTGTTTAAAACAAAACAAAAACCCAAACCCAAACCTAGGATGTGAAAAATTTAGATATTCCCACTTTAAAAAGAAGGAAACTAGGCTGACTTCTTGGCAAAGCGCTTTGGTTGGTGTGATATCCATCAACAAAAAGTCATAGTTCATGTATCTTAGCAACATGATAATCTCATCTATGTTCAGAAGAGGTCTTACTTTGGAAAGGAGCAGTAGAAGTTATGCTATTGTACCATTATACTATCTGCATGGTATTCAAAGAAAGGCATACAACTGAAGCAAGACAAAAGCTAGATAGGTGGACTTCCCTTATCTGAGCTTTCAAATAAAGCACCCTCTCAATCTGCACTAGAGAGGCATTTTAATACCATTTGCCAACTACCCAGGAGATCAGGGTGACATTATGCTACAACAATTACCCTGTATCTTCTACGAGATTTAAAACAGATCTCCCACAAAACAAGACTAGTGGCACCTGGAATCCTGGAACTATCCCCTTCGTGTTAGTACGTATTTGTTGTATCAGTTTGCAGTTCTGACTCAAAGCAAGGTTTCCTTGTCCTTGACAAGAACCATAAACATCTGCCTCGTAATCTCTTTCAAGAACACTGGACATTTAGACATTCATGTAAAAATCAGATCGGTAAAAGAACGTTAAGAGAGACCTACTCACAACAGAGAAAAGGGGCAGTAATATTTCTAATTTTTCTGGCACCTGCAAAGATGAATACACATTGACATCTGAGTACTGTAACTTTTTAAAAGTAAATGAGCCTTGAAGATTATCTGTCAGCTAAAATGTACCCAAGGGCTTGCTTTGCAATGTTTCTTTTTTAAAGAATGTTTGTTTTAACATTATTGTTGCAACCAGCCAGAGAAAAATGTAAAGCCATCATAAAAAATACGAGTAGATACCCAGTTGTTAGAGCTGGTTTAGGAACAATCATAGGAGTGATGGACTGTGTGACCCAAGAGAGGTTCCTTCCAACCCTAATGATTCTCAGAATTGATTTTCTTTTGCAACTCACTTTCAGTTAGTGCTTTAGGAAAAAAAAAAAAGAAGAAGAAAAAAAAAGGGTTAGATCAATGCTAGCTTCAATGACACAGCCATTCCAGCTCCTGCAGCATTTTCTCACTGTGGCAATCTCTTTATTTTCTTACTTGTATGAAGACTATTCTCTACTTCTCTGTTCCTGCTTGTACATAAAAATAAAGAGTTGGGCTCCTAGTTTGCTGACTCCGGGGTTGAATGCAACATTAATACAAATTAGTTAGCAGATAAAACCCTGAGTACACCTCTCAGAGAGTGAGTGTGTAGTTATTCTGCCCACAGTTCACAAGTGATATTTGCATTCATTATCACGGTTGCTAAATAGAGGCTCTTCTAGCCAGAAGCTAGAACAGAATTACACATATAAGGAAGGTGCCTATCTCCAGAAAGATGCATTCTGTACATTTAATATTACAGGCTATCAACCCAGTTCCATACAAACTGGTATTTCCACTGCCAAAACCTGGCAGACTCTTAAGGACAAATTTCCAGCACCTCCACGCTTTCAGTCAGCCATCTAAAGCCACCTAAACAAGAAAAGAAAACTAACCCCAAACTATCCCCCCTATGCCTTTTTAATGAACTGTTACTTCTACCTTGTTTTCTATAGCTTCTGTCTTTCCTTTTGGTATCCCATGATACAGCTGACGAAAGGGAGTCAGAAATCATCGGGCTGCATCTATGCTATAACATCGTTCCATGCTGTAAATCAAACCCACGGCCTGAGACTGCTATTGCTGCAACATTCATAATTTGCTGAAATGTTCATAATTCGTATTCACCACACTCTGAAATACCATCTACCACATGTTGTCCAAATCCCTGCAGCAGGAAGACTCACCGACCTGCTACCCTGCAAGTCTTCGCACCCACGCTGCGGTATGCCCTACCACAAACCACACTCTCAGTCATCTGCCTCATATGAACACTTACCCCCCCAGCGCCTACTGTGTAAGAGTTTTACTCTACAAGCTCTCCTAACTTGCTGCGCCACTCACCTTCTGAAACCATCTATTGCTACATCTGTGACAACTGTTTTGGGTTTTTTTTTTCCCCTCCATACTGCCTAAGTATAGCTGTCTATATGGATGGCTGTACTATGGCTGGAGAGTAAAGTAAAGAGGAAGTGCTGCCTGTAGGTCAGAAAAAGAGATGAACCGGAGGGATGCTGGCGATATCTCAGTGTCCTGAGTCGAGGAGGTTTGCAACAAGATGTAGAGACTGGCACTAACTCATCAGGACTGGCATCTGGGATGACCACAGTGAATATGGAATAGTTTATGGGTATCCCAAGGTCTCCCTTTTGAGGCAGCTGCCCATAAATTAATTACAGAGCCAGAGGCCCAGATATTTCTCGGGGAGCCAAGCTGGTTGGAGGTATAATGAAGTCTGCTTAAAAACAATAATTGAAAAATCAGAGCACCGACGGTTTTAGTGCGCCACATAGTGCGTAAGCACAGAACAGCCTCCTTTTGGTCTCTTGAAAAGACAGAATTGCAAGACAGAAAAGGAAAAATAGAAAGGTGTAACACCAAAATGCTCAACAGGGCTGAATGCCCAATATCGAAATAAATAATTTTCAAGATTTGTGACTTTCCACCATGCTGCCTGTTTCTGCTGAGGTTTGAGGGCTTCGGGCATACAGGATGCTTGGAACCAGTGGGAGTTGAAGGGGGTAGAGGGACACGAGCTACCCAATTCTCATGGCCTGCCATGACTGTCTTTGAGTTGTAGCAGGGTCTCATCTGGAGAGCAGGCAGTTTGCTGCTAGAGCTGCATGCTACGCAGCAAAGCAACACATTAAAGGTATAGACAGTCCAGACCTCAAGCTGGAGCAGGAACCATTACAAAATGACAGCACAGATGCACCCACTTTGGTGTATTCATCCCTGGGAATGCTGTCCCGCTGTTTCATTTGCCCTGGATCTTTGTGCCTCATTGCAGTCAAGACTTAAATTTGAGAATCCGAGCAGCTGGAGGCAGACCTCTCCCTGGCAAGCCCTGTGGAAATCTCCCTCAGGCAGAGTTAGTACTAGACAGTCTCCTCTGGTATTTGTCATGTATCTTATTTTTACATTTCTCACTTTAACAGTTCTCCATACCAATGAGAATGCAAAAGCAAGCTGTACAGATAAAAACTGGCATGTCTGTACAGTAGCAAGGCTGGCTATTCTTTTTTAACTGGTTTATATAGCTGTTGATATTAAATGCTAGTACTAACTTTTGCTTTGGCTTTTCACATGTTAAGACATTTCTTAGTTCCAGGCAGAAAACCTTAGCTATGATCTAACCTCCGGCAGGTGATGGCAGCACTGACACCCTTCTGTGTTATTCCAACAGCCTGTGAGCAGCCCAGGACCTCCGCTTCCTTTGTATTATTGCTCTTTTGTGTTGTCCCCATTTTAGTGCTGATGCTGAGAATTAGCACAGGAAGGTTTCCCCATACTTGCCTGGTCTCACTTGCCTGTCTCCATAGGGTGGCTCATGAACGCCCGGAGCCAGCGCATACTATCTTGTATTTGTCTGACACAATTTCATTCACCTTGTGCCAATATAATCCAATCAGTTTATACTGCAGAACTAAGAGTTGTGGTATCTTGCTTTTGGCATGCTACCTTTCCACTCTGCCTTCCAGATTTGTCATTGCCAAGCTTTTTAATCAGTGCAAAGTTACTTGCCCATTGTAGGACATGTACGTAATTCATGGCTTTGAGCACTGTCCTAAAACCAAGAAAAGTCCCCACCTTTTTTCCACTGTGCTGCTTTTCTTGTCACACACATCTCCTGTATCTTTTTGGCTTTTTTTTTTCTTCTACTTTTCTCTATTCATCCCCAGGAAGTTTCTCTCTCTCCCTCTCTTCTTCTCCCACTCTCACATAACTCCTGCCACTTGTTGCACTTCCATCAACTCATCATGTGGAAATTTATGTACTACAATTTAAAGAGGTAGTCTTCTCTGTTTTTGATTTATTTTATCCCAGTCATACTGTTCCTATTGCATTTGCTGTTTTCCAGACACGCAATTTCTAGATGACACATGAATGGAAGCGGCACATATCCAAAAAGTATTGCTACTTCACCTAACACAGCATTTGGCACGGTCTCATAAATGTGTTGGTGGCCTTGCATGGGAATTGAGGATTAATGCCAGCTGATCCCAGAGATTGTTGCTTTGAGTCTCCTTAGTTTACATAAACTGATTGCCTCACTGACTTTGAAGTCATGTATGATGATGTGTAAATGGCAGGTGACAGCCTGTACATTGTTAGTATATTTTTTGGTAAAACCACTAAGAAATTCACTTAACACTTCAAAAATTCCACTATCCCCTTTCATCCCACTTTTCATTTTACTGTTGTAGTTTAACCTTCTCCTTGACTGATACCTTGCTTTTTATTCTTCTGAGGAAAGTCTATTTATCCCAAAACTGGATCTCAAGCACTTTAGCTAACAATATCCCTTCAAATATCAGTTACCTGCTCCAGCAGATTTTCTGCTATTTCTTCAGGTAGTGTGAGAAAGTTTCATTTTCCCTTGAAGAAATGCAAGATGCTTAGGACAGTTTTCTGGGTTCAACGTGAAGGTGTGGAAGATAGGCATATTGTTCCTGAGCAGCTGGTACCATGCAAATACGTGAGAAACATTGCAGAGGAAGTCCCCTCTTTAGCTGCAGATCAGGTGTAGCGTGAATCGCCAATAGTAGTTTTTCTATTAAGGATAAGCTGTGATTAAAACTGCTTAAATATTTTGACAACAATAGAAAGTGTGTCAAAACATTTCATTTCAATATTTTTAAAATAAAACTTTCTGGCACTTGCTTTAAAAATAGCATTTCTCCCTTGAAAAAAACAGCTATCTACACTTACTATAAAATTAAAGGGGAAAAAAATTTTTTTTGACCAGCTGTAGTCCTGAACAAGAGGAGAAGAGACAAATATTCTGGAAGGAATCAAGAAAAATAAGTATTTCTTCTGCTTTCCTGTTAGTGAGAATCTCTCATCCAAGAATATGAAAAGATTTTTAGAAGAATTGTATATTTCTCATAGTGCCCTGAAAAGCAGCTTTTCTCGTGGGCAAAAGACATAACATACAAAGTAGATCTGGTCAAAACTTAGAATTTCAATTGGCCTGAAATGTTGACATTGTAGAATTTGTTTAGCTCATATCCAGGGTAAATTGACTTTTTTCCTCCTACAAGGAACATTTAATAGAAATTCTCTCGCTCCAGAAAACACTATGGGTCCAAAATTCCTCCTGATACTGGGAGGACTGCTGACTGAAGTCAGTTTTGTCAGTCTCACAGTTCCTATAAACTGCTTTTCCTGTGTACTGGACATAGAAAAAGAAACATGAAGAGAGTCCCAGCTTCTTCAGTTGAGTTGTTCCGGCTTTCAGACTCCCAGTTTTTTGAAGTTATGAAACTATCTTGGCTCCAAGACAACTCTGGGCTTCTAGATTTCCTGCAATGTGTTCATTTTGAAAAACAGACATTTGCAGTCATCGAACCATAAAATACCAACTGCCTGCAGCACACAATCCAAGGAGTTTGCAGCAGACCGCAGAAAGCCAGACATCTCTCTTGACTTCTGCTCTGCATTTTACTTCTGATTCTGATACCTGTACCCCATGGGTTCCCATCCTCCTTACCCCTGCCCAAATAATCCTTTCTTCCTTCAAACAACCCATTAAAAGAAAATCTCAATAACAGCGCGCTATCTGGAGATCATAAGGAAAATTTAAAAATTACTTGCACACCCATCAAATTTCGTATTTTCAAAATGCTATAAAAACATCAGGTCATGTGCCCAGGAAGTACAGTTGGCAAAGCATCATGGAAATCAGTGTAGCTGGTCCACTGTACGCAGTCCCGTAAATAGTTCATCTGTACAAAACTCCAGTGAAAGAGAAGGGAGACTTTCTGGTGATTTGCCTAAATCTACTCAGTATTCTTATCTCACAAATGATGGTCCCTGGGTCATCCAAAGATGAACAGCAAATCAAAACTCCCAAATTCACCATTCTAGTTGTGGGTTTGAAACTCAGCCTCTAGGGCAGCTTACCTCCCAAAGGGGAAAATTTTGTCCTTGTAAGAATTTTCACTGTTCTTGACACAAGTTGATTGATGTACTGTTTGCATCCCACACTCAAAATCAATGTTACAAGACAGAAGAGCTACATTCTGATGTTTCATGTGCACCACTCTCAAATTATAGAGGAGGAGGAGCTGCAATTTGACCCTTTCACTTTCAGTATCTGACTGATGGCCATTTTACAAAATTATGTTCCCATTTTCCTGGTTTACAAGATCACTAACCCATAAGAAATAGATTTCAAATGATGAGTTACTGAATGCACAGACTAGCCTCCTCATCACATTCACAAAATGTTTTATCCATACAGGTTTTGATGTTCTGTTCCATTTAGTCTTTTTTTTATTATTACTGCAGTCTTTAAATATTAAAAAACCCCACAATCCAACAACTAAATAGGTCTTTCCTTACATGATAGGAGATATGAAACCGTATAACCAGTCACTTTCAGTCCACAGCTGGAATATGACACACATTATCAGTTTAATTGTGTTCATTACTCAGATAAAATTTCACTAGCAAAACCTTATCGAGAAAGTCAATGATACCAAATACTTTGCACTCATTTCTTTCCATCATAACACACAAGTGCATAAACTGATATGTGCATTTTACTTACTTTTTTAATACACCTGAAAGTTCCAGTGAAATTGCACAAAGCTTAGTTTCAAATAAGCATCTTTACTAACGATATGCAAACCAGCAGTGCCTCGCTGCCTCCGCACACTGGGACTCTTGCTAGAGGGAGGGTCTACACGGTTCACCAAACGCCCAAAAGGGAGTTACAAATCTGTGTACTGCACCTGGAAGCGAGGATGCAAAGCTCGCTCCCACACCCATGGAAGTTTTATGGCACATTTCCCACTGGCTTCAGTGTCACTGAGTTGGACACACACTAATAGTAACATTGTCCATGTGCCAAAAAGCCTTTTCAAATGACTATGACATCGCAAATTTTGCAGACTCAAAAAAGAGTTTCTGTTTTCATTCAAAGCCTTTAGGGGTCAAGCATTCCTGAGATACACTTTAAAAAGAAATGAAAGCACACAGATTGGAGCAGAGCAGGACTGAGTAGGACTGAGAACACCAATTTTGAAAAAATATTTTGATTTCAAGGTTTTCATGTCATCAGAGGCTAAGTAGTAACGTGAAAATTGGTAACCTGGGGAGACAATATAATTTCCATTAAACTGAAAACCGAAGTACAAATCTGTTTTTGAACTAATAAATTAATCAATCATCTAAAAGCACAAAACTGCTTTTCCAAGTGCAATTAACATCAAATAGGGATGATCCAGTCAAATCGCTTAAATAATAAGACACCATTTTTCTTAACAGAAAGTCCCATAACATACACACACATATATACAAACAGCAAATTAAAAAGTCCTAGTAATAGTCCTATTGGCTTTTACACATTATCATTACTCATTGATTGCCAGCATACATGTTTAATTATGAGGACAATGATCTGACCAACGCATTTTAGCATCTATAATTGTGCAGGCTTTTAACAATGCACTCTGGCAGTCTGTCATCTGGTCTGAAAAATGATCAAATAACTAAGAGCCACCTTTAGAAAACACTATCATTCCTGTTGACAGAAACACTCAGCGCCTGTTGAAGTTCTTTCACAACAAGTCTCTCCAGCTCAGACTTACACACTCCTCCAAAATATCTGCTTGCTTTAACAGTGAGAAATATGGCTTTCATTCCCACTACTTCTTTCTGCTTCTCATTTTCATTGGTTGAAAATCAGATTAACATAGCTAATGTTGGACTTTAGCCATAAGGTCTTTTTCGGTTGGTTTGCTTAAAAAGACTCTTAATTGATTCAGTCAGTTATGAATTATGGGCTCAATGCAAAACCCCTTGAATTTAAGTGGACAGACATTCCTTACCTTACATAGATTGAGTCTTCTACTAGCAAGGCAATAAAACCAAACCTTTACTCATCAACTTCAATTTAACTTTCTACCCAGTAGAAATCGCAGTAGCCTTACCTAGAAACTCAGCAAGTTTTACAATCTTTGCTGAGGAACAGTAAAAACTGGCTTCAGTTTATTTTTCCTCTTTTTTCCTTCAGACATTTCAGGAGACCTCTGGAAGGACATTAAGTGAAGGACCAAAACAAATGGTGGATATGCTCGTCACCAGTCAAGTAACTGGTCCATTAACACTGCAAAACTTGTGAGGTCTCATGCTCGCTTCTCCTACTCTACTTAAAAATAATGTAGAAACTTTATACTGGGAACGTTGTAAGCATGGCAGAGAAAAATCAATTTCATTTTACAGAAAATTCAGGAAAACAAACAAATGAAACAGAAAACCCTGCAAACACCATTTCACGTGGAGCCATGACTATAAGCAAGTTAGTAACACCTTACACATCAGAGGAGTGCTTGGTATAACCAGCATGAGTCCCATCTCATCTTTGCCCATCTTCCTTGTAAACCTTCAGCTCTGGACACTCAAAATGGTTATCTCCAAACCAGAAAGAAGTCATGGGGAAAGATAAAAGAACATGGAGAATCCTTGGTCTGGGCCTGTATGGAGTGGAAGAAGCAATGAAATGTGAAAGTCCGGAAAGCAGAAAGCTGTAGTATGGAAATAGGGGAAGAAGAGAAAAAGAGGCTGTGGTTCTCTGCTCCTATGGCAGAGGACATGATGGGAAATTTCAAAAAAAGTCCCCAAAATAAGAAGGGAGGATAAGGTTGCAAGGCCCATGTGTGGTGCTTGCAGCCAGTTCAGCCAACAGAGTTAAAAGGGAAGTGATCTGCTAGTTTAATTTTTTTTTTTAGACTTAAGTACTTCACAGCAAAGATTCCTCTTTCTTCTTTGTACTTTGCTCAGCACAATGAAGATAAATGTCTTTGTGTCGCTGTGTGATGTAAAGAACAGGGACAGTACCTAAAGAACAGTACCTAGGGCAAAGAAGGTGGCCGAATACATTAGAAAAAAAAAAAAATCCTACTGTCAATATATTCTTTCCTTCTCAGTGTTTAATGTTTACTGTCCAGGGTATTTAAGGCTCGAGTTTTGCATTGACTTCTTTAGGACTGATGACAGGCTTGAAGCTAAACACGCGTTTAGATGCTTTGGCACAGCAGAGACAATAAACCCAGCACAGCAGAGGATTAAATCTCAACTATAGTCACTGTTAGGATATCGAACTACAGCCTTCGCGTTGCTTTACTGCTAATTTTTGCACATATGTCTGTGATCAGTTACAGGGCTCGGACATATGGTGACTGCACCTGCTAAGTTAGACAGGGCTATTGCCTCAAACAGCAACGGACACTTGCGGCAGGATCTCTCAGAGTATAGATAAGGGATTATAATTTCCCTCATGCTGTAGTGCTTTGCATTCCCCAAACAAACACAGCACCATGTCACTGTAACAATCTCAGATAAACTGTCTAAAATGTTTTGTAAGCATGCTACAGAATAGATTCATCACTCTCCCACAGTTAATCAAATTTATTATAAATTATCCAAGATTTAAATTGATAAAGTTCAGGGGTTTGGTGCTCATTTGCATGATTTGGGGTGGAATACTAACAGACTACTTATCCACCCACACTCACATTTTCATCTATAAAATTATATATATCACAGAAGAAACTGGCAACCGCATCTACGAGAGGGAACCATAAAGTTCAGCTAGTTTTTATTACAGAGCTCGGCAATAGCATTCACACTGTTCCTTTAGCAACAAAATCCCTAACCTATACTCTCTGCATTTCCCATTTACGTTCACCCACTATCCAATTAACGTCCCGTTAAGCTGCTCACCTGCAGAGCCTTTTATTCCCAGGCCTCCGCAGCATAGCTTTAATCCCTCTGCTACACACACTTTATTGCAGGACTTACATTGCTGTAGTTCTTGATGCTTTTTCAAGTCCAAACACATCGCCTCTCCAGCATGTTTTCCAGCATCTATAAAGAGGTTATTCTTTACCAGATCCTTTGGGGTCTGCCCGTACGCTAGATTCTCTAGATAAACAACTGTAGTCAGGCTTTTAAAACAACTCTTTCTATACATCAGACAGAGCTATTCACCATGTTTATTCTTCCATGTTGCGACAGACTTGTTTTGGCATCAGTCTCTGTTGCCAGGTTGGAAGTAGTGTGAAAGCAGCACTGCAACTACCCGTACGATGACTTTCTCTCCAACAGGGCTTTTTAGGACAAAGAATCTCAAGCTCAAATCTCAGAGACTTCATGACATTTACTATCCCATCTCTAAATCAGCTCCCCAAAAGTAGGTTCTGGATTGTATCCGCAACTATAAAACACATTCTTCTCTTTATTTTTCAATTAGCAGAAAAATCACAAAAAACTTACTTCACTCACAAACATCAAGAAGACAGCTTCTAAAATTTGAATACAATTAAATCCAAACCTCAAAATCTCATCTTCAGTTTGGACTTGAATCCCAATTTTTTGTGTTCTGCGTATCCATATTATTTTTTATTGCCACATGTAATACCATATCCTCAGTCACAAGAAAAAGAATATTTTCATTTTATCCAGATCTGTTTATTTTTGTAAGGGTATTGAATGTGGGGCTAACACCACTGAAGTAATTAGCATAGTATCATTTTTTCTTTAGTGTTATTTCCATAACCCTCTGTACACTCTGGGGGTCTTTTTAAGAGATTTTTATTTTTTTTACTCCTCAATTAAATTATTCCCCACGCTTACACCTGAGTACATAGAATATATAATTCTAGTGACATATTTCAAACTCAGGTTTTTGAAGCTCCCCTGTCCTAGTGCTGCTATCAATTTTTGCTTATGGAAGATTGGAAGACTCTCCAGAGCATGTTACCATCAACATCTGCCAGAGACACTGTGCAATATTAGTCAAGGCATCTTTAATAATGCAAGAAAGGTCAGCAGCCCACAGAATATCAAGTCGAATATCCAAGAATTATGAATCTTTTTCTCTGTGTAGATTTCATAGATATTCTTTGGGGTTTTTTTCTGATTCATTATATGCCAACAATAGTGTTGGGTTTTGTTTGGGGTTTTTTTTTTAATTATTTTCAGTGTATGCCAGAAAAAAAAAAATAATAAAAAAAATAAAATCTTTCTCATCAAATGAGAGTAAGCATGTGTGTATATACATCACTGTTTATATGTCAGTCCATAAAAATTACTGTAGGGATCAGGTGTGTAACAGTCTTTACCTGAAATGTAGACGGTTCCCAATAATTCAGTTAGAAATGGCATTGTGAGTCCAGGTGGGAAAGGTGGAAGCCAGGGCTAACAGCCGCACAAGCCGCCCCCTCTCCAGGCCATTGAACACAAGGAGCTAAATTCCATAATTTGTTCCTTTCATGCCACCAGAGTTAATGTTGCCTTACAACTAACAGGTTTTTCCTGGAACAACTCAGGATGTGATGACATAACAGGGCCTTGACCTTTTGGCTACATAATGCTTTTGTGATCAATAGCACAGAAATTAATGTGTTTATCATATCAGAGCATTTTAAAAATTTCATACATACAGTCACTAATTACCTCAAATGCCCATGACACTGCATTTCAAAGTGCTGGTCTAGTGCTTTCAAAATTCTGCACAGGAATAAGTTGAATTAGGCAGTCTGAAAAATCAAACCCAACTAATTTCTTCTCTTCTCCCCAGGTCATTAATCTTCATGGGACAAATTACCACCGGCAGCTCAGCAGTGTGGCACTGATGGACTGGGGAGACAACAAAGCAACTCTGCCATAACTGAGAGGAATATTTGCCTCGTATCCTCTGCACCTTCTTCCCTGAAATCTCCCCTCATTTCCTTCAGCTTCTGGTGTAAATTAATAGAATTTATGATTTTTCATTGGTCTTTTCTTAGAATTATCCATTCAAGCTCACATTGAGCTATCCTCTGCTGACAACTATATGGCCACTTTGACTGCAATTTCACAAAGCAATTTTGCAAGTTTTACACTGTATTTATTTGCTTTCTTCTGTTCTATATCATTCCATTCTATATCAGAATAGCAGAACTATTCTAATAATGTTTACAACCTTAAAAATTGCATAAGATCCTAGTATGGTGTTAGAGGCAAAATATTAGTATTAAACTCAAAGGCTGTTAGCTGAATTCAGGGGGGGTTGTTACGATGAAAATGTGAGCTCTCATCACCAATGTAACAGCGATGCAGAAAGATGAGTTCCAACTTGATAAAAATCAAAATTTAAAATCTAATTAGAAACACGATACTAAAAAGTCTATTTAATTTTCCCAGACAAAAATTATGCTCTTTTCAGTGTGGTATGCTGTATGCGCAAATTACCTTTGGGTCACATTTGCTTTTATCTGAACGCTTAAGGGGAAAAATACACAAGCCTTTTTCTTTAACCTATAGCAGTACAGCCAAAGGCACTGATGAGGTCACAACAGTACATAATAAATGATCAGTAAAGAAAATGGTGCCATATGTTGCTTTTCCCTTGCTGTACTTAGTTCTCTGGAAAATGATCAACAATAGTTGCAGCTAAATCGCATCATATTTTCTGTTATCAAATGGGGTTAAAAAGTCATGTAAATAAATATACATGAACTAAACAGAAACAGCTGGAAAGTTCCCAGAAGGGACCTCTACCAACCTCCAAGTTGGACGGACCATAGTAGATCAAGGGATCATTATTAAGATTAAAGGCTTACACCAAACCTGCTGTGAATTTCAGTCTGCTGAATTTTAAATGTAGATGGCACAAAATGGAAAGTACTAAATGGTGGTATTTATTAATCCTTAAAAAGAAAGGTGATGGGAGAGAGTGGCTATATTTTCTACATTCCCAGTGTGCGTGGTGCTGTTTGCTGAGATGAAGAACTCTGTAGGTACCTCCTATGGAAGTCAAACATTTCAAGCAAACTCTTTCTTGTCTTGATTTTTTTTTTTTTTNATTTATCAGCATCATTAGTGCTGTTAGGTTTTTTTCAAAGGCCTTAGACCAACTTAATTTTAGAGAAACACTACAGCCGTGACTGGAGCTAAATCTAAACTTCTAAAAGCAGGCGCTTTTTTACCTTCATAGTTTGACCTATGCTATTCCAATTGCATTTGATGGGTTTATGCTGCTGTGCCTAACAAATAACTATGATGACAGCTGTCTGAGTCTGCAAGTGCTACTCAGTGTCTCACCATCCTCGTGGGATATCTGCTCCCTGGATTGTGTTTCTAAACTAAGTTAGAGAAATGATCTACAAGTCCCCTGAAAAAAGAGAGGCTCTGGATCTCTCCCGCGGGGTTATGTTAACAGTGTGTTTACACTGCAGCCGAGTTCCCCGCACAGATTGCCACCCTCTGTAACGCACTCAGTGCTTTGAATCTAAGATCTGTTACCAGCCAAAAAGTCCAAATGTTTAAAATCTCAAAAATCTCTCTTGAATGTTCTGCAGTTCCCTTCTTTTGAAAGTCAGTCTCTTATCCCCAAAGCAGATAGCGTGACAGTAATTAGTTATACTTGTTGAGAGATTTACACGGGAACAGTTCCTTCCACAGACAAGCAGTGTGGAATTTATGTATATTTGGAAAAATATTTAGACTTCTGTTGTGGCTTTGCCATCTGTATTCGTTGGCAATCACATTCCTCAGGCAAAAACCTATGCTGACAATGTAAAATAGGTCACAGTGACATTGGTCCCCTGGGAATGCCAGAAAACCTTCAAAACTGCTGAAGAGTAAGTGCATCCTGTAACTTGGAAGGCATACCTCATCACATGGGGATGTATTTTCAAATTATGACTGTATCCTGATCGCTTGAGCCAGTACAGAGCCACAAAGTATAGTCCTGTATCTAGCATTTAGGTTGGCTTAGTCAGACCTTTGCCCACTGGAAAACTGAACAAGTTGGCTTTAAGCATTAAAAAAATATTTCACATGGCAAAACTCAGCTGTTGAACCACTATGAACAATTTTGTCTCCAAGACGATGATTAGACACTGTGACAAGACCTGTTCTGTGACAAGACACTTGCTTTGTGCTTCAGCCAGCTCCCACATTGAGGCCCATTGACAATATTTTGGAAGTCAACCAAAACAGACGTACGTTTCTAAAAGCTTGAGCCAAAGAGGTAACATTCTCATCTGGCATATGGCATCATATTTCAATTGGTTTTAAAGCTGCCATATCAACAGGTCCCTCTGAATGGCCTAATACCTGTGTGCCAAAAACCCCAGGAGCTTTAGCAAAGTCTGTCATGGGCCTGAAACAGGTACAGCTGAAGCAGGGATCTATTTATAAATCAGGTCATGGAGGTTCAAGCTTTTAGCAAAGTTTAGTAAAAGACAGTATGGAGAAAGTGGAACTTTAGTCAGCTATGAAGAACAAGATTTTCTTTAGTTCTGCAGCTTTAAAAATGCATCTGTTTCTGCTCTTGTGTTGTGCAAAGTCCAGAGCTTTTCTATCTTACTTTAATCTCACAACATTTATAAGCATGGCACATGCTTAGGAAACTTGGAAGAAGCCTATGCACCAGGTGGGTTTCCCCACAGAGGTCCCTCAGTTCTATCTATCTGTGATATATTCTTGGAAGCTAAACCATTACAAAGGGACAGCAAAGCACCTTTGAGAGTTGAATTGTGAAAATTGTTTCAGTGAGTAAACAAATGTATTTCCTTACTCTTGATAGACAGCCTCATTAAGTTTTCATAAAAGATCTGCATTATTAAAATCCCTGTTCTCTCCTGAGGAGTGGAGGTGTAGGCATCTCGGGTGATGTTACGGTGCCCATTCCATGAAACTTGCAATATAAATGCTATTTTTAAAAAGAACACTTAGTAATGGAGCAGGTGACCTGTTTCTGCAGGATGAAGCCCACTCTTACCAACAGGAGAGAGGAAACCAACTATTTACCTATGGGTAGAAAGGAGCCTTACTTATACTAGGAGTATACCCTGGCTTTCTGCTATGTCTTGCTTACAATGATATTTTCAGAAAACAAGAATAAAGTCCAGTAAGGGTGCTTCAATGAGTGTCTTAGGGTTGGTGACTTCTTTTATAATCACCCAAGTGTAGCATGGGAAAATAAAAAGATAAGAAACCAAAGGTACAAAAATATTCATTACCAGTTGTTTGGACTGCACTCTTCACCCTGACTCCTTCCTATAAAACATCAATCTGCTATTATCTTTCTGCCAGATAAACAGGAAAGGTAGTTAAAAGTGACCTGCCAAGGAAACTTTTAACTCCCGAGCACATCATCACAGCAGATACAAGATTTTCCCTGATGAGTGCAAATTACTGTAGGACTGGTGGGTCTCTGTGGCACACAAGGAGCAACACTCTCTGCCCTGCACACAAGAGTGATTTTCACTTTGCATGATAACGAGCCTTTTGTATTTTGGAAGTACCGAACAAAGTAGCTCTGTAGGATGCCCACTGTGTTAGTCTTCATTAAAGCAGACAGATCTATAGATTAACTCAAACAAAATGGTAGCATTTCTGCCATAGCCTGCAGCTCTCTCTTTGCACTCCTGAGCTTTATGGGAAGCACTGGAATTAAAAGAAAAGTTGCCACTATATAAAGAAATGAGATTTAGAAAAAAAGGAACTTTAGAAATTAAGTCATTGCTCAAGTGGAAATAAGGCCGAGGGTCTAGAAACGGGTTTGCTGTTAAGCAACACAGAACAAAATTTGGAAACCTCTGGAAGCTGTTTAAGAGATGTGACACTGCAAGTGATACTGAGCTGGAAGTCATGGCAGAGATGCGGTGGCAGCAGGTACCTGGGTGCACCTCTCCTTAGCAGCTCCCTTGAGTCTTAAGCAGCTGATGCCCAGTGGCTTCCTCCCTTACCTGCAGAAAAACACCCCATTTTATTCAACCAACTTCAACAGGCACAAACTTACCATGGTTATGGCTCACCTCTTAGCTGAAAAGAAATCTCTGATGAAACTCAAAACTGGGTGTTACTCACCAACCCTACACTACTTAAAAATCAGTTGGTGTGGGTAAGACACTCTGCAAAATACTAAGGAAACATCGGAGATTCGGGTTCGTATAAGCAGGTTTTTGTTACCCTTCCTCTTTTGGAAGCAGGTTTATTGACAGCTTATAGTAATTTCAGAAAACTTCAGTTCTATTTAAGGATGTGAGGAAAAACCCCACAACAACAAAGTCCTATTGCAGAGTGCAGAGAAAGGAGGAGGCCTCAAGAAAAAGGAAAATACTTCTACAAATGAAGAATCTGGACTGTCTATAAGAACTGTAAAGCACAGAAGCTTCGCACAGTAAAATCAGAGAATATTTCTGCTTTCAAAATGGGAAGTTATTACAGTCTGCAATCAGAAAGAAGATGAAAGCTGCACCAATGAAGTGAAGTGCCAAACTCACACTCGAGAAACTGTAGAACTAAGTGCCTATTAAAAAGCCAGAAATCAGACAGAGAAACATGCAAGGGACAAGGTTAAGTATCATCAAAGAGAAGGATTGAAAGAAGGTCAATAACTGCTCGGACAGGAAAGGAAGATGAATAGAAAATTGTTCTGGACCACCTCAAACCCCTGCTTGGCAGAAAGGTATTGATGGGATTTGAAGAGACCAAGAAAAATGTGAAAGATGTGTCCTCCTTTCTCTCTCAAAGTGAACAGACAGAAAAGAAAGAAAAGCCAAAGTCAGGGAAACCTCCCTGCAAGTTCCTGGGACAAAGGACAGACTTTAGACTGGACAGTGTAAAACAGTGCCTTTCTAAACTTTTCTTTTCAGAAAAGTGCTCTACACATTTACATAATACAAGTCACTGTATAATGACTGGATAAGGAACAGACCCTTCTGTGTATTTTAACCACATAGAATCAGTTTTTACTTTTGACAGAGACATAACTCATTTGCAACCCTTTGAAAAATCCCCAGTAGGTTATCCTGCTTGCCCAGACAAAATCCAGAACAGCAGGTATCTTGAACACTGCAATAATCTCATCAAGAAAACCAAAGCAAAGACTACACTTTAAAAACTGCTGATGAAAGGCAAGGGGAAGAAAGCTACTCTGATAAGACAGGAAATAAATCTGGAGGATCTCGGAGCAGCCTTGCTTCTGGCACAGGTTACTCATGGAAACTTTGGTAAGTCCCTTTATCCCCTCATGCTTCAAGTTTCTCACCCATATAAGAGAGGTAACAAGGTCATTGAGGCTTTGGATTTTTTACTTAGGTGCAAATAATTTGGAGCTGTGATTATCCCCTAACATGGGTGAGTGTGGCATTTACTGCAATGAGTCTCTGGTGCAGCTTGACAGCATTGCTGTAATACAAACCAATTTTAATCCTTTGTGATTTCAGCTCATTTTTCCAGTGGGAGCAAATGCCTTTCCAACAAATGATGGTAATTTGTTGGAGTGGGAGTTGTCCACAATTGTATTATAGTATTTCCAGACATAGGAAATAGGTGAGAAAGAATATTTGGGAGGGAAGGTTCCTGCTTCCTGCCTCCATGAGCCTGAGCAGGACTGGAAGTGTGGGCCCAGGGTGCAGAAGTCACAATAAGAGACAGTCATGGGAGACAGAGGAAAAGCATCCCCAGGCCAGGGACAAGTGGGCCAACCACAACTTTTCCACCTCAACTCTGATTTGCTCACTGAGAAATGTCTTCAGCAAACGCAGGCAGTGACCAGCACAGAGATGTCCAAACTGTGACAACCATCAAAAAGGCTCAGCCCTGCTCTGCAGCCCCTTGGGAGAGCCACATGAATAATGAAGTGTAAAAAAATCCCAGATACATTGCTTGCACATTGGTGTGCCAAACCAGGATGGAACTGGTGGGCAAAGATGGGCTGGTGCAAGAGGCAGCTCACTGCCCCATCTGTTATCTGCAGATAACAGTGAGTTACATTGTACAATTTTTCCATATAGCATCTCAAATTCTATATGTTGAAAGAAGAAGGTTAGACAAGATCAAGGACAGTGGTATTCAGCTGTCATGGTGATAAAAGCTTGAGATTGGCTAGATGAGCACTTGATTCATGTAAGCATGAGTAAAGCAGGATGCAGCAGGTGACAGCATGGCCCAAACTCTGAGCAAATTGAGCTCCTTCCAGGGTAATAAGTATTACACTGTGTTTTGACAAAGTTTTGGGGAAGGACTAAACTGTTAAAAAAGTGACAAAGTTCCATTTTCTCTGGGTTTCCTTTCCTTTCCAACAGGTATGATAGCTCTCAGACAAGCTGCAGCACATGAGACTTTTCTTAAAGCCTGTTCTCCATTGCAGGAGTAATTGTGATGAATTCTCCATCAGGATAAATACAACCTGTGTGATGAATTTAAGGAGGTGAAATTAGAGATTGGTAGGAAGACAACAACTGTTGGAAAGCACCATGAGCAAATGATGGATGAGACCAAGGAAACAAATGGATAGATTGTCAAACATACAAACCGACAGCACAACGGGAAATTGATGGCAGCTGTTTCAGCCAGAGCGCAGACCTACCACGCTGCCTTAAAGCATCATTAACTTTAGTATAAAAGCTATGTGCTACAGAGACTTTATTAGGCAGAATCACAGGTGTTTAAGAACTCGATGAAGTATTTTCTTGACACAAGTGTTCTTGTTGCACACGCAGATGCTGTGAGAGCCTCAGGTGTACAACAGAGTGACCCAACGTGTTTGACATGCTGAAAGTATCTGGGGCACTTTGGTAAATGGCCTGCCTTGCCAAAAATGAAAATTATATCCTGTCAGGCAAAAATAAAGTCCATTTACACAGGTGAAAAGGCCAATGAAGTGCCCATATCAGAAACAGTGCCTTTTGGAAGGTGTAGTAAGGGAGGCAGGAGGAGCAGTACTGTAGCTCATACTTGGAGCATAACACTAGAGTTGGTGACCCTGATAGTTTGCCACTGACATGTCTACCACCCCCGGTCCTCCCTGGCCATACCTGATGGGTCTTTGCAGCACAAGGTGTGCAGGGTGCAGGTGTGAAACACTGTGCCACAGTGGTTTACACTCGGGTCATGCTGGTGTATAGGCACTCCAACATACAAGACAGCAAAAAGGCTCCTTCATTACACATTTAGGAATTCTTCCTTTAGCATTCATTCAACTTGAGTTTAGTTAAAAATAAACAAACAGTTGATTAATCCAGCAAAAACAAAACCAAGATGAGTCAGTGAAGAAGACAAAACTTTCCATAGCAAAGGTGTAAGCTGTAGGGCAAAGCTTGAGAAGAAATGGAATCCTGCTTGCTTTGTCAGTAATTTCTTTGGCTATTTTTGATAATATCCTAGAAGCTTTTAAAGGACATTCAACAAAAAGGTCACTTGGAAGTGTTTGCAAAGATTAGGGGACATCAGGATGCGTTTACTGTGCGCTATCTGCCACCTGCTCGATTCACTGTCATGGAGGAAGAAAACAGCAGAATTAATCCTCACAGAGGAAATTAGGATGATATTGTGCTGGGTCACGTTCCTGGATTATGAGATTTCCACCAGTCAATCCTGAGTTATTGCTCTGCAAATATTCAACAACCTAATTTGATAGATACTCTGAAAAAAATTACAATAGGAAATTGCTTTCCTTGTGTTTCAGAATAAGCATTCCATAAAAAACAAGAGGCATTTCACTTGACACCAGTGAATGCCCATACCTTTATCAATGCAGGCTGTATTTCAAAGTAGGTGTCCATCATTCTGTTGCTATTAACCCTCTTAATAAGCTTATTTTTTGGCACAGTTAACATGAATTATTCTGGTTGGGAGGGTACCCAGGCATGGTTAGGTAGAGGGTTGCTCACCTACCTATTTGTATCTTCAAGGTGAAGTAAGATGTGAATTAAGGTGCCCAAAGATAGAAAAAACTTTTCGTCAGATGCTTTCCCCTAGACCCTCTGTTGTCTCACAGAACAGTAAGCCTCAGCCAATGTGCTTTTCTACAACTCTCACTCTGAAATATGTTTTTCCTTAACGACTTTGCACAAATTCTTGAGAGATCATGTGCAAGTGACATAGCTGTAATAGTTACACAGCTCAAACAGAGTATCAAAACACACAAAGATTAAAGATAGAATTTCACTTCCTGCTTTCAAGGTGATCTCAGCACCTAATACAGGGTTTTCTAAGTCACCCACACAGGTAAGGGCATCTGCATTTGCATGCTGTTCATGGCCACTAGGCATTTTCAAATTCTCTCATATAACTCTTAAAAGTGATACTTTGGTAAGGTCAACAGAGAAGAAGCATTTCCAAAAGCACTTGTCTGGACCATGGGAAACAGGCAAATCCTCCGAGTCCTATTACCATGTCAGATACTGCAGATAAATGGAAACCCTCTCTCTCCTCTGGCAGAAGCGTAGGGAGGCTGGCACACTTGATGGGATGCTTCAAATCAAAAGACAGACATTAAGCTCATGGGAATCATGCATGTGTGAAAGGTGTGCAGTGGAGCAGGGAGATGGTCTCCTGTTTCTGGAAAGAAACCAGAACATGCTGCTCTTGTGTAACTTTTTCACATCCTTTCTGGCCCCTTCCTTCATACTGAGTAATTCAGCCCTTCCTGGCATATCAGAATTGCAGTCAATAACATTTTGTCCAGGATATTCAACAACCAGCTCCTGCTGGGAGGGAGGATGACCTGCGGAGCCTGAGACAGGCTGAGAAGAACTAACAGAGTCGGGGCCAACCGTAACACTTCTTACTCCAGCTATTCTGAAATTCTCAGAAATATCTTATTAATAAAAACAACTTAATAGACTGCTTTGCTTATGTACCATGTAAGGTGGCTCCTCAAGCAACACAGAATCAGGAAAGACCATTTGGCCTGTTGTTAAAAACAAAAGGGACAAGCAAACAAAGGTAAGGCAAACAAAATTCTCCCAGGCCGACACAGTCCAGGTGCACCACTCGCAGTCAGTCTGTAAACCACCCTAGGCTGGAGGCAAGAAATAACATGAAGAATAAAATACTCCAGTCTCTAATAAGTCCTGAACAGTCTCTCACCAAAAAGTGATGAAACGGCAGAAGCTGTCAAGGACATAAGAACTAAAGGGTATGTTTTCTATAGGTAGGCAGTCTTCCGGTTTATTTTACGGGGCTCACCATTTTCTGTAGAAAATACTACTTGTCTCTCTAAATCTTTTCTCTCCCTGTTAAATAAAGTTCGATAGACAATGTAAAGAGTTGCAGAAGCTTCCAGACAATTTGCTAGCACATGATGAATAACCATAACTTTAAAATAGGGGAAAAAAACATTTTTTAATGATTCCCTCGAGAAACATAAGTGATGCAAAAATACAAACCAATGAAATAAAATATCAACAAAGAAGAACAAAGAGCTTAAGAAGTAGTTATCCTGAGTAAGGTTTGTGACTTGTGCAAAGCCAGTGCCTTTATCACATCCAACAAAGGCACATCTTAAATTTTTTTTTTATACTACTAATGTAGCTAGGAATGAGGTCTCACCGTGCAAGGCACTGTGCAAACAAAAGAGAAAAATGGCATTTGCCCCAGGGAGGTTAGGCTGTATTTAGAGAAGACAGATGGCAAATGCAGGAACAGAGGCTCAAAGGCAGCCGATGGCTCACGGAGCAGCTATGCAGCTCAGGAGTCAAACCTCTCAAATATTTGCCTGGTGACTAGTGCTTCAGATTTCATTGCTTCCTCAAGCTCTTGTCCTACTGCAAAGTGACATGCAAATGCCTGTAGGACTGCACTGGGATATATTTTCCCTTGCATAAATCTATGGAATTTCATCATTCTAAAAACTCATCTAATTCGACCAAAGATTCCTGCTCTAAGTAGAACACGCAGATGTAGAATGCATGCATGCCTAAATTCTTTTAAACAGTTAAAAACAACACCCAACTCAAGCAAAAACACATCCTACTTCGAAACACTTGAATTAGTTACACTCATTTAACTCTACTTATTCCTGCAGTACAAAGTAGTGCTTATGTTTATGGTTCAGACTGCAAACTCCTCACTTTTCAAGACACTCACAAAAGAAATCTGATTGCTTTTGATGGGGTTGTTTGCATCAGTAGGAGCTCAATAGCATAAGTGGTTCACTCGTTCCTTTTGGTAGGGCTTTGTTCTGTCACCCGTGTTTCTCTTGGTCACTTGTACAATAACACTGCCTCTGGCATGTCTAGGCATGATGCTATCAGTTCCAATGCAACCATTCACTGCGGAAACATGGCCAGTTCAGTTCATAGCTCCAGCCCAGCAGAGCACATATGCACTGGTTTCAGTGGGGTTCCTATGTGCTTAAGTGTCCAGCTTTGATTTTCTGAGGTCTGTGAAAGAGTTAAATGTTGATTTTAGAACCTCAGTGTCCTTCCCACCAGAGAATTATATTTCAGCATATCATTATGGCAAATTTTACTAATGTTTGCCTATGGGGATATCTGGGTAATGGCACCATCTGACTCTTATCATAATTTGATTCAAACTCATATTGCTTTTACATTTTATTTCTTTTTGCCATTCTGGCTTGTAACAGCCAACAGCAGGCTGAAATTTTACCTAAATGAGAGCATTTTTGCTCAGCGAAAGAACATTACTCTGTGCCATTTGCTTAATAGTTCATATTACTGTGTAGGGAGTGTTGCATCCTTAGGCCAAGTTCCTGGCACCCAGTTTGTTAAAAGTTTCAAGGGCACCATAACAGCAGCTTCTTCATGGTAAAAACCTTATTGTCTGGGCAAAATTACGGTTTCTCAGCTAGACTGAAGTCAAGAAAAATCTCAGCTGTATTTATGCATGGGCAGAGGTAAAAGTTGCCACAAAGTACCCAAGTTTCCTAATGAAAACAGCCTTTATTAACACTGTGTTCATACTGCTAGCATTACAGAAATTTAAGACATGGACTTTGCCATTCTTGTGTTGTATTTTCTGCAAGAGCTTTCAATGATATTAGTGGTCAAAAAAAAAAAATCATAAATGAACGTGCTGAATTGCAAGGAACAGAAGAAACTACTGAACAGAGGAGCTGAGTCTAAAGTAGATTAATGTAGCAGTGACAAGTGAGACACTATCAGCTTACCGGAGTGCAATCCAAACCAAAGGGGGACCTGACTGCAGCAGTGGGTGGGCCTGGCCCTTCGTGATTCCTAGTTGGAAAGAGAGGTGCAGAGAGAAGGGAGGCTGCACTGAGGGTCAAGACATGATAGCACAGCCCTGAGTATCTTTGCTATGACAGGAGGAAGGGCAAGGAAAGTCCAGGTGACAAGCAGCTGCTTGTTGCTCCCTGCGTAGCAGAGCGTGTATTTAAGCACAGTATTCCGAAGTACTGTAGAATTTCCCATGTTTCCAGGACTCCACTGCAGTAGATGGAACCACCAGTAATGGTCAGTGAATGTTTATGCTTCCTTGGTGCTTACTACATTTGGTGATTGCTTAGATTGCTTAAATCACACTGAAGCTGCTAGCACAAAATCTGTGAAAATAAGTCAATTTGCCTTGTCCCTACAACATTGTCGGACACCATAAAACACTTTACATAGTATGAAAGGTTTCATGATACAAAGACACTACAGTGTAATTTCAACTTGCAAGGCAAGGAGCACCCTGCCTATCTTACCTCAGGCTCCTAACTCCTTCCCCGCGGCCCAGGAGTCATACACAACTGTGCCAAAAACAAAAACGGGGTGTATTCTCAGAGTAGGGAAAGTGGCTTTGATCAGGCTGGAAAAAAGTTCAGACTCAGATGAAAAGACGCAATATAAAAATCAACAACCATAAAAAGGAGCATGAGCTGCGCCACCAAGAACAGAAAGGTACTTCAGACAGATCAGATTTTATGTCCCACGTTCCGTATCCTACATCTGTTTCCAGAAGTAAAAGAGACAATAAATTGTGATAACTATGGAACCATTTGCCCCAGTCTATAGTACTTTGAAAGCTTAAACCAATTGCTAACATGGTTTGGTATTGATCCTAAAACATATTAGCACTAGTTATTTACCTCTAGATATAACTATTGTTCATGCAAAATGTCCTGGCCCTTTTGATACTTGCTAAAAACCAGTCAAGTGTCCAGGGAAACTGTACAAAACAGAACATAACTTAAGTAATAAGTGTTCTACCTCACCAGTAGATTTCAAAACTACTTATTTATGGCCAAAATTCTACTCATCAGATTTAACTGTCTCTTCCATATGTTTCATTATTTCCTGTGAAATTTTTCAGCCTACCTATTGTTTGCTGCTTCTCATTTGAGGATACTGCAATTTGTATTTCAAACTGCTAGAATAAAGCATCAAGTGCAAGCGTCCACCTTTATCAACCCAGAACTCAACTCATGAAAAAGTTATCCACTAAGTTTGCATTTGCCATCCCGAAATCAGAGTTTGCCGGTAAGCTGCTACGCTCACTTGTGTGAATTAGGGCATGTTTTGCACTTCACGCACCGAGGAAAACATCACTGATCCATGCCCAGGAGCCAGGGCCATTGCAAGGAACAGCTGGAAGTACCTGCACTGCCCTGAGCTCGAGTGCCTGCAAGGGGATGTGTGAGATGAATGCTGTGTGTCTAGACTATAGGAATTACAGGAGCAGTGATTGTAGACCATCTTTTCATCCTGAAGAGCATTCTGCATTTAACCAGTGAAACACACTAGTTGGGAAGCTACTGCACAGAAGCTCTATGTGCTAACACTGCAAAGTATTTTAAGCAAAAAAAGCCAAACTGGAATTTCAAAGCATAAAGAAGTACTAGCATGAGAAAGGACTAAAAACAGACTCAAGTTTAAAACAGCACAACCAGAGGCATACAAAAATGAAAAATGGATTACTTCTGAAGTTCCAACTTCCTTTCTCCCAATAGTTGATCATATTTTTCCCCTGAAAATGCTCAAAGGACATATTTAACAGAATTTGATAAATATCTTGAATAACATGAGAAAGACGTTAGTTATTGCCAGCCTGTGATTAGGGTTGATATTGATCTAGAAAGCTAGATATTATTATCTTTAGACTACTATAAAGTACTTCAGTGGCTTATGTTGAAATTATTTCAGAAACTGTTTTTATTAATACACATCTGTCTGTACTTCTAAGCAGGTGATAGAAGTTTGATCTGCAGCTTTAAAATCCTGACACCCTTAGTTGCTAGGAAACCAACAAATCTAATTCCTGTGTCTCTTATAACACAAAAATATAATTATATACTGATTCTTTCAGAGAAACTCACTCTACGTATTTTTCAACTCCCCCTTTTGTTAGTGATTTGAAGCTTTCTTTCCATTCATTTAGGCTAAAGAAAAGGCACATCAGTTATAAAGATATTGGTAAATATGTTAACAGAAAAGAAGATGGAACATTCTTTTATCAGAATTTTTCATTTATCTCATTGCTGGAATAAGAAATGACTGAGCAGCAAGTTATAAGGTCTTGAAATTTACTTCTAATATGGATTCACAAATTTATCTTTAATATTTCATTACCATGACTGTTGATCATTTCTGGTTCAGAAGATGTCTTTGTAGACAATCAATCTAGTGTCTTTATGAGAAACATTATTCATGAACATATGTAAAAGGTCTGAGCTTTCATTACAGCATAACCAGTTAACCATCTATCTATGTATGCCCATCTGACCTCGCAATTACTGGCTTATCTATATGATGCATTGCAACAGAGTTATTAATTCTACTTCCTTAGACTTTTATTCTTTGGCTTGGCAGGTCTACCAGGAAGAATAACACATATTCCATTAATAACAATTATCAGTGACACGATAGGAGCCTGAATAACATTTTATTCAAAAAGTGGTATTTTGTCTGTGGACATAAGCAAATGTAAATACCCTGAATTCTGGGAAACTCGTTTCTTAATTATATCAAAGACATGTTGCTATATGAAATAAACAGTGATGGTGTACACTTTTATAAGAGAGAGAAAAAATAAACAATAAATATAAAATCAATGTCCTCTCCACTAATTATCTCATACTTCTTCAATGTATGTCCATAAAAAACAGATACAGTGACGAGAAGGACAGTCAGTTTGTTCCCAGAGCTCTCAAAACTCCAAAAGTCACCATTGATGATGACTTTTCTTCCACCATTTCAGAGTCTGCTAGCAGCCAGCCCCAGTACCGCTGCCAGCCGCTGCCACGGGTGACGTGGCAGTGCTGAAGGGAAGGCTCTCAGACCCTAATGGTACACCGTGTGAGAGCTTCTGCAATTACTTATAACAGAATTGTTTTTCTCTTTGCCTGTAACAAAATAACTAGGAAATGACATACAATAAACTGCATTAAAATGTTTAGATTGCAAATCACACACTTAAGCTTTGGAAATGGCAGACTTTTATGCTGCCACACAGTCTTTATTTCGCCCTTTCAGGATTATGACATGTATTTCAAATTCCATGATCTGAACTACTTTTCCAAACACTGGGCTTTGAGCAAGATAAGAGCTCAGTGTTCAAGATAAGTGTTGGAAAAAATCCAGCATGCATAGAATTAAGATTGCACAAAGAACTATAAATTTAGATTTTCCCAGTTCTCCAATTCTTGACCTTGCGATTGAGAGTCATATTTTTAATGTATAACTTTAGTGAATACATCTGCATATACACAAATGGTATTATACACATATCTCAAATACACAGACAAATCCATTTTCTCTATTGAAAATGCTTCTATTAAGGAATAATTTTTAAAATCCTTTGCCCACATAAGCAATCCTAACAGAAGGATCCTACTGCAAAGATGTAACTGTGCCCTAAAAGCTCACAGAAAACCTCCATCACTAACAAAGCATCGGTTACTCACCAGAATAACATCTTTCCTTCATACCCTGCAGTTGCCCACCATGGTTCTTATATACGCCCCCAAGAAAGCTCTAGAGAGAGAAGCAGAGCTCTCTCATAAATGGAGATGGAAAAGACTAAGATTGTTTACCTTAAAAAAAGATGACTAAGGGAGGACATGATGAAAGGAATGTAAAGCAGATATGGAATCGGGGGCTTGGAGTCTACCTAAGATGAGAATAAAAAGCTGAGTGCTTTCTTCTCCTTTTTTTTTTCTTTAAAAAAAAAAGTCTAATTGTCAGAGACACCATCAGCATCACAAGCAGCATATTCTCCAGCACATGCCTTGCTACAGCTGTCAGGTGCATAGGGAACTGTATCAGTATGGTGAATTTCTATTCCAGCACTAATATCTGAGAGAATAATAAGACACTTTCCTCCCCAATATGCAATAGAATATTACAGCTTGTATTCACCTTCCTTTCTCTTATTCCAGCAGCTCTAGGACTCCATCACTTGAATGCGCAGTGCAAAGCAAGCCACATCTGAACAAAAACCAGGGTGAGCAAAAATGTCTGGAGGACAGGAGGCTCAGCAAGGCTCAGCCTGGTGCACTGCAGCTGAAGATAACCTGCCGGAAGTGACAATGCGACCAGCGCTCAGCAGAAGTGCACCAGACCTGAAGTCACTGATCCCTGCAAGAGCAAATCAAGCCTGTGTTAGCATGGCTTTGATTATCTAGGCTTATCATTCAAGCTAGTTTTTCAAAGTCACTTAATGCACAGCTGAAACAAGAAGCTTGCAACAAAACCATAGAAGTAGTACTGGCCAGTCAAAGGTATAGAGGAGAACTCAGAGTACGCAATCAAGCATTGATTTGTAAAATTATTACTATAATTGAAATACAGTGAAGGAATAAAACACAGAATTAATCTTCAGGCACCTTCCATTAAGCCACCTCTATACTCTAATCATCTGATGTTACTATTTACCAAAGAATTTAATTAAAAATAAGTTCAAGAATATGGTTTGGAAGGATACCCATTTCTAAAGTAGTTGGAATGATCTAAATTAAAAATGCAACAGAGCACATTTGGAGAGTGGGAAGAATAGATGCAGCAAGAAAGAGAGAAAAAGAGAAAGACAAGAAGCCACCATTCTTACAGTTAGCAGAAATGTGGAGAGTGTTATTGCAAGACACTGCAGTAAATGCAGCTTATTAGACTCCACTGTGAATATATGGCAGGTAAATCATCTGCAGGTAGACTTCAGAAAAGAAATAAAATCTAGGAAGAGAGTTGGGCTCATACACAGTTTCTTTGAATTTTCTTATGATTATTATAACCCACCCTCTAAAGAAAAGGTGCAAAAAATCACTTATTTAATTGCCATATTACTGCAGGTCAGTATTAAAAAGGAGAGTAAAAGGCTCCAAAATCATCAATTTCCACTTTTTTTTCTCTGCAAAATTCACAGGGCAGAAAAAAATTGTAACTACACTATCACTGCTCCTATCTGTACTTCTCTAGGTCAGAGCAGCACGTCCAGGCCTTCAGGAATAAGCATCTCTGTGGAGCATGAGTAGTAGTCATCCTGACTTCAAACTACCTAAACAGTTTCTCTTAAAATAAGCCTAGCTGTAACTATACACTTAATTCAGGCTCTGAGCTTGAATTGAAGCTCCAAATATAAAGTAAAACTACTGCAGTTGCCTCCACAGCTGTTTTCTCCCCTCTATCCATAGGCAACACGTGGTGGCAAAAGCAGAAAAGTACAACAAGTAAGGCTTTACAATGTATACTTCTGCATAAAGATATTGTAAAAAGACCATAAAAGACCATTTAGAGTATCTGTGACATGCCAGTGCTGTAACTCAACACGTAAGTTGTCCTGTTTTCAGAGGGCTAAATTTCTTACCAAAAAAAAAAAAAAAGTCCAGTGTAAAATGCCAGTCACTGTTCAGCAGGAATTAGTAGTAGTCAGATCTGCAGATCACACCCATGCAACAGGGAGAATCTCGTGGTCCAAGCTGACATAACTACCCTCTCTGCAAATCAATTTTTCAGATTTACTCCAGCTAAGGACCTCTTCCAAATGCAAAAGAAAATTAATGAGCTTAAAGAATATACATTGATATCAGTACTTTTGTACCACACCCTTGCTGAGGAGAATGCCTTTGCAGCTCCTCCGTTCCTTGGTATTCTTGCAGAAATTAATCCATTTCATTCATTTGAGATAATGAGTACTTACAGCATCACCTCTTTTGAGAAAGGACAGAGGAAGGGAAGAGAAAAATAAGCAGAAGAGTAAAGTAAGATCCTGAATCTCAAGCTCTGAGTTTAAAAGGTAGTTTAATCTCCTTATACAATAATAGCTCCTTTGGCATTGTTTGAGGACACAGAGGACAAGAGAATTAATTTGGAAGCTCTCTTGTATATATATATATATATATATATATGATACATCAACAAATGATCATGGACAATGAACAATCATATATATATGATACATGAAACAAAGGCTTGTATGTACCTTACAGAGGATTATTGGAGTTTATCCACTTTAAGTAGAAATAACACTTTCCCCCCTCAATATTTTATTTTGTGCCAGTACTTATTTTATTCACAAACCAGTGCTTTAGCTAAATTATGCAATATAGAGAAAAGCAGCCTAAGCGTATAGGTTTATTATAACAGAAACCTTATATATGGTTCACCTCACAGAGAATGACTATTAGAAGTTCAAGATTAAACACACATTATCTTTTTCATATTGTAGAAAATAGAATATTTTTTGTACATATTTTGTATTTTATACCTGTAGCCATAAAGAAAGGGGTAGCTCTAACCAATGGCTTTAGAAAACACGTTTCATATCCTTAGCACTGTCAATAATGACGAACAACTAATCTTCCCTCAATAAATGTATCTTTTATAAGAGCACTTCCTTTTACAATTTCTAGCCGAGAAACTGTAAGAAAGGAACACACAAGATTAGATGAGAGCAACTTGACCTAATATTGAAAAACAGATTACTGCTCTCCTGTATTATAGAGGTTATAAAATCAGTGATTTCTATGTGGAACAGCTCGCAAATATTAGTAACGATTTCTTGCAGTAGAAATTGGGAAGACAATAAGATGTGTCCTTTAGTCTGAAATAATGCAAAAATGTTAGATTCTTTTCTCTCACAAAATGCAAAGGTGACTTACAAATTATCTGCCTCAGCAATACATTGAGAAAAAAAATACATTGAGAAAAAAATGAAAAAGGTAACTTGCTACCCGGACACATGTATACTTTTCCATTATAGTTAATAATGATAGTTTTATTATGGCCCATGTAGCAGCTAATCAATAGGTTTTGATACTTGCGCAGTCAACAATAGTTCCTATGTGTTTGCATAATGTCCACTATTAAAATTTGTAGCTGTTCAGGCTCATGCATTTACCACCTATAGCCCAAAGTTAGAAGAGAAACATGTATACTCCATACATCACTCTTAACATTTGTTCAGATTCAGGCTGAACACTCCAGAGCACAGGGCAGAAGGGCAGAAGAGGAGAAGAAAAGGGAGAAAAATAAAAGGTAGGGGGAACTGGAGGGGAAATCAGTGGAGATTTAGAGGTGAGAATTGCAGTTCTAATAATTTTGAACCATTTTTGTTCTGAGTTAGCTCAGAAGACCTATTCCATACTTCTTCAGTAGAAACAAACCACAAAATAATACTGCTTCTCTCATAATGAACAAGGTCACATGCAGGACTTGGGGATGTGACTCAAAGCCATCAGAAGACAGAGCAGGATCCTCTTGAACCTTGATCACATCTCTGGTTTAGCTGCTGCAGACTCATAAGATCTAATTTCTCCCACTCTAGTTTTCATGACATATTTAATTCATTCACCAATCCCTGTTCATCACAGTAATAAGTCACTAAGAAAAATGAGTTGTTATCTGTTAAGTCCAGAAACTAGTGTTAAAAAAAGAAAAAAGTGGTGTTGAGGTTCTTCAGAAGACACTGTGGCTGGACTTCTTGGTCAAGTTACATACAAATGCTTGACTTCTCTTCTTAGCTTCTTCAAATTTGGAATACTGTACCTAGGACATTTAGGATCTACTTCACAAACGTACTGAGGAACTGCAGGTGACCATGATCTCCATTTGGAAGAGCTGGTATGGTTTTGAAATCTTCAAAAATGAGACCCTATAAATCTTACAGGCCATTCCAAAATCAAAGCTTTCCAAGTAAGTGTCTACACTGAAGCCAATACCTTCAGGATCTTTAGTTTTCATGTTCCTTGGCTTTCATCTCCTTTTTTCAGGAGATGTGGTGATGCTGAACTAATTAGTATCAGAAAGGTAGTTAGATACAACAGGATAAAATGCACTGTACAATGTAACGTATTTCCATGCAGAGTGCCTATTGTGTTCTGGCTCGCTATCTTGTGACTTACCGTTTTCTAGTACAATAGAGGCTTCAAAAATGACAGTACCAGTGACTTATGCTCAAGGTTGGAAAACACAGATGCATAAGAAATTATGCTCTGGCTGTTTTTGAAAAAAATCTTTCACCTTACAGTTTGCATCTTCGGAACAGTGATTTTCATAGGGCTCTTTCAAACTCTTTAAGGACTACGAAAGAAGGTTTGTCATCCTTCTTGCTTGCTGAACTCTTCAGCCCCTGTAAAACACGCTCTTTTTCTTTCCTTCACTTTCTGCAGGAGCATACTAATTTTTCTCTCATATTTTCTTTTGCTTTTTTCACTCATTCACAAGTATCTTCCACTTTAACTTTCTCCCCTGTTCTTCCTTAAATGTTACAGTAGATATTAATTCTCAACTTCAGATATTGTGTTTTCAATTTCTTGCCTTTTTGATCTCTCTTGCCTACTCAGTCTAATCTTTTATTCTAAACTCTTTCACCCTATATGCCACTTTATCTACTTTTATATTCTTTCTTATGATATGCTCTTCACTGTACCCACAATTTAATCACTACTTTATGCTTTTGTGAGCTTTCTACTTAAAGAAACACACACCATCTTTCTTGACCTCTCATTTCCTTCACTGCTTGTTTTACTTGACCATCTTACTACCTGACCTCTCCATTTTCCATTCTCACCCCTTCTAATTTATGGGCTTGCCTCACCCACTCCTTTGCAATTAGCCTTTGACTATTTTTCCACACAGTCCATGAAAACACTTAGCTCTAATCTTGTTTACTCTTCCAGCCTGTTAATTCATAACCCCTTTTGCATTACCCAAAATGATTATTCAAGCGAGCACCTCTTGCAATTCCAGCATGTTTCACATCTCTGGGCAGACAGTTCTGGTATTGGTGTTGTTGAAGGAAACGTATTATGTCAGACCACTCCAAGCAACTCAGGACATCCAAGAGTACTTGAGAAGTGGCCACCTGAGGAGAAGCCAGTGAAGCACAAACACCTACTACATCAGGCCACCTACTCCATCAGCCAGGGCAAAACCAAACTCTTATTTATCCACCTGGCAAGGCACTTTGCCGATCGACTATTTATCCACAGTCACTGTCCCCCTTTTTTATTTCCCCCCCCGCACTACAGACATCAAGTTTTCCAGATTGGAAATATCCAAAGTGTCTTTCTTAGCAAGACATCTCTGGTTTTCAACAGGGTGGTATGGGAATTAAATCAATTGAGATATATTTTCCTTTAGTCTTACCACTCGATTAAGCACAAACTAGCTTTCATTTAAGTAACGAATGACACAGCACGCTTTTTACACACCAAGGAGATTTTCTGTGCCCTGAAGATTTTTTTCTCCTCTTCAGAGAATCAGAACAAGACCAATAATCTTTCTGGCTGACACTAAGGAAAGAGTTGCTGTGAAGCAACCCCCACCTTCTCTCCCAGCAGCAAGGAGGCAGGATTATCTGTGCCTGTGCCATGGGAAATTTCACATGGGATGCACCAGAACCAGCACAGAAACATGGAGCCTTTACATTTCACTTGCACCCTCCCATGGCTACACCACAGAGGATAGGTTGATACATGTTTCTAGACTTCCTTTGAATCCACAGATTAATAACATCAGGAATCTTATTTCTCCAAGATAATTTCAGAGAAATACACAAAACCCAGTATGTCAGATCTTTCCTGAAGAATCTCCTTGCTGAATTACACTGGATCCTTACACATACACACATTATTGACTGTAAATTACCTATGTTAAGTCAGGAGGAACGGGAAACGCACAATCAATTGCAGGAAAAGCAAGTACTACACTTTACATTGCCTTGGTATTGACTTCCCCTTTACTGGAATTCAGATTACATCAGTCCAAGAGTTACTTTTACCTCGTTACTGTGGCTATTGCAATACAGGATTGGTGCCATTTTCTTTAAAACAATCAGCTTAACAGCTGCACAGGAGGTGCTGTGCATAACCTATTGCACTGCTAAAAAACAAAGATAAAAATAATAGAAAAAGTGATAATATCTGATCCTTTCCAGAGTAAGTGGTATTTGAAAAGAAGCAGAGAGCTCAGAAAAGGTAATCTGCACTATGGCACGTGACAAGGTGCCTCCAGGACTGCTCTCAGTTTTGCTAATGCACAGGATGCATAAGTGATCCTGGCTCCCCAATGCAGGATTCTGGGGTGTGTTCAGTTTTACACAAGCTGGCAGAAAAAACGTAGGCACCAGATCTACTCCTGGATCCTGAGGAGATCTTACATGTCTTCGCCATCATCTTTACTAAGTGATGCATCCCATATACATGAGCTCTCAGGCTACAAGCAGAGCCATGACAGGGATGATATCCACCAACAAGACTATATTCCTGTATTAAAGTAGAAGCATTCAAGGGGAAAAAAAAAAAAGCCAACACTTGCTAAATGGTAAAAGAGGGTTTCTTTTCTGCAACACAGCATAGGGAGAAAACTTGGAAATCAGGTATATTCGCACTGCACTACCTCTAATCCTGGACCAGCACCAAGAAGAAATATTAAATTTTATTATCTTTTTAATTTTACACTTACTGTTTAATCCATTTAATGGGATTTCACCCAGTGATTCCTACATCTCTGGAGGACGTCAGAGTAGATGATCACGGTGATGCCTTCTGGCCTGCAAATCTAGGAAAGCGCTGGGCCATTATAGCCTCTCCAAAATATGCAATTAAGAAGTACTTATAACACCAGCAGCTGTCTGAGACTTAAAAAGCCTCACAGGCTTATCTGGCTCAGGGAACTAGAGGAGCAGGGAAAAAAGCTGTTAAAGCTTCCATAGTTTCCCAATACTTCTAACAACACAGGTACAAGCTTCATATTTGAAATGACAAGATGATACTCAGACCGCCATGTCCTGTATTCCTAACATCATCAGTCTTAAAAAAACCCAAATCATTGAATCATTTGAGTAACTTCTAAGCTGAAAGGCTTGCCTATAAGCTATTTTTGAAGAGGAATGTTTATGCATGCTAGAAGCAGAAATTGGGTTGGATTAATTGTTGGCGGGGGGGGGTTAAAATCATAGTTTTCAGAGCTGCTGCAGTTGCTATATGGCTGAGAGGCTCAGCTGCTGCCTATCGCGTGCCTGATAGTGTGCGGGGAGACGGCTGGAGCACGGTTAGCAGTGTGCTACATCCAGCCCTAGACTCAGAGGAGCAGCGGGCTGTATGTCCTGCAAAAAGAGTATGACAAACAAGAATGGGAATGAGTTCATTCTTCTCAAAGAAGTTAAGAAAAATGCACAACCTGTGTATGTTGGCCCATTACCTGCTTGAAGCAGTTTTTACCAGTTTCAGAAGAGGGGAATATAGACAGATGCTGAATTAGAGACACAGGCTGGGTGGCATTTCTCAGGTCAGAACCATAAGAAAACTTTGCAGGCACTTGGATCCAACAAAGTTATCACCATCTAATTGAAAACACATAAACCAGATTCATCTTAGAGCTGCTTTCTGGCTTCCACTCTTCCCTGTCCCTCCTGAAGAACACCTTATGTTTCACCACTTCAACTATTTTCTAATGAAGTGAGGAAACAACTTTCTAAAAAACTAAGAAGTCTAGTGGCCCAGATGGTTATAAAACTTCAGTCACATTTATAAAGGAGGTTAAAGGAATAAATGTTGTTGAAGAACACTCAGTCACTTGAGTCCAAGCCATCAGCGAGGTTGCCAGTAGAGTGGTTTTCCACCCCAGAAACCCCACGCAGCAATTCAACAGCCTCCCAGCATTAGGTGCTCACATCAAAAAGAGTTGTTTGTAAAAGCTGGATAACACTTTCACTGTGGTGCTGTACTTTTCTCCAGTATACAAATATTTCTCTGTTTTAAAAGGGAAACACTGCTGTTGCCCGAAGTGTTTATTTTCCCACTATTTTGCAGAGGTAACTGAGAGCACTCCAGTATCACCCTCACGCACTGACAGTAACAGCTGCCTCTTGCTGACCCTGCAGAGCACCAGGGTTGGATAATAATGACTCGGCTTACTTTGCAGGTGAGATTTTCTGTTCTATGCTATATGCAACCTTTAACACATGTTAGAAGGTCAAAGAGGAGGCTGCTCGGAGCAGGGAAGTCTGCAGCAAGCTCACAGCCCTTTAAAGGGGAGAGAGCGGTGTCCCAGGCAGCAGAGTCAGCCTGGCTCTGAGAGGAGTTACTGGGAGTTTTGCTACTGAATTCAGTGAGAAAGAAAAGACAAAAGCATAAGGAAGAGTAACACAGCTCTCTAAAAGGGAAGGAGCAGCAGAAGTACAGGACAGAAAAAAATGACTGGTAGAGAGCTCCGGAGACACAAAGTACTTAGGAGGAGGCTGTAAATGCAGGTTTTCAGGGGAAATAGAACTGCCAGGAGGAAATGGAAGAACTGTATGGAAAAACAGAATGAACTTTTTAGCGATTACTTTCCATCCCCAATAGAAAAAAAAAAATTAAAGCCGTCTATACAAAAGCAAATACCAGTTGAGAAGGGAGTTATGCTTTAACAAAAATGTACTGGGTAATTTCTGGTTTTGCAAAAGGAAACTGGGACTGAATACACACAACTCCTTTTCATTAGGATCTTACATTTTAAAGGTGACCAAATAAAAGGCCATCTCACTTATCAGCACCAACATTTACCAGCAATGCATTTCTATAGTCCAGGCACCAGCACCTTCAATTATTCTTGGTGGTGTCCATTGTTTTTAAAATAAACTTTTTATACAGTTTGTTTTTACAAACGACAGTTTCACAAATCTCTCTAGTACCACACATTAACTAGGTCTCTTTATACCTCTCTATTATAGATGTTCAGTAGGTGTAGGCTTAAGAACACACACTGCTTAAAGACAGGGTAAAAATGCCTTACCAGAGGCAGCACTACTAAAAAGAAAGAACCTGTGCTATTTNCACAGTTTGTTTTTACAAATGACAGTTTCACAAATCTCTCTGTGCTCTAGAGGAGCCGAAGCACGCACAGTAAGTACCACACATTAACTAGCTCTCTTTATACCTCTCTATTATAGNACAAGGCCTTTCACAAGAAGAACTAATCAGAAACCACCCTTCACTCAAATAAACATACTGGAGTTTAGGTTGTCTTAGACACTTGCACCTGAGCTACCTCACCAAGTGGGTGCATAAATTTTGCTTCCCATCTCCCCACCTAGGAATTAGGTTTCATACCGTTTGAATGATGTCTGTAAAAGATAAACAAAACCCATCCCATGAAAAACTTAAATCTAGACTCCCCTACAAACAGGGGTTACTTCTGATAGACTACTGCTCTTGCACTTGATGTGAACTGAGAAGGAAGTTCTACCTTCTGTGGAACTGCGTTTTTCCAGAAATCTCCTTGGTTCATGGGGGGTTCAGTTAATGCTTTTAATGGGAAGAGCCTCAGTTGAGCAGGCACTCGATACCAGTATGTCATGGTCTAACCTGGCCAGCAGCTAAAACAACAGCACAGCCCTTCCTTCACTGTCCTCCTCCCCAGTGGGATGGGGGAGAGAATTGAAAGAGGGGAGGGGGAAGGTAAAATTTGTGGGTTGTGATAAAGACAGTTTAATAGGACAGAAAAGGAAAGAAATAATAATAATAAATCATAATTTTACAATAATTATAATTCTAAAAGAATATACAAAACAAGTGATGCACAGCACAATTTCTCACCACCCAGAACTGATGCTCAAGTAGTTCCTGAGCTGCACCACCTCCCCGCCAACACCTCAGTTATACACTGAGCATGACATAGTATGGTATGGAATATCCCTTGGGTCAGTTGGGGTCACCTGTCCTGGCCATGTCCCCTCCCAACTTCTTTGGCACCCCCGCCTTCTCGTTGGCAGGGCAGTATGAGAAGCTGAAAAGTCCTTGACTGCTTGGCAACAACTAAAACATCAGTGTGTCATCAACATTATTCTCCTCCTAAATCCAAACCACAGCACTATACCAGCTGGTAGGAAGAAAATTAACTCCATCCCTGCCAAAACCAGGACACAGTAAAAAAGCCAAACGAGCGATCTAAGTGTAGCAACACAAAGCATAACTCAAAAAAGACGCTGCAACACACGTTTAAGTTGTGTTCAAGTGTTTCAAGCTTGACTCAAAGCTCACTGTGGTTGATGACTGGATTTCTACCAGATGTCCCCCTGGGTACTTTAGTAACGTCTCTCACTGGAAAGGGTCTTACAAACATCCTCAAGAGCCTTGCTGATTTGGTCTTTTATTCAAATCAAAAAGGGCATTTAGTTTTCTGGTTAAAGAAAACAGTCAAGAGAATATATCTGGAAATACCCACCTACATACAGCAGGCTTGAAAACAAGCTGCACAGAGTCACCCAGGCTCATAGTCTGTGGAGCAGATCCATGGAAAGTGTCCTTCACAACTGTATGAAGTCAGACACAGGAGTCATAGGGCTCCTCTTAGTCATAAAGTACACGTACTTTAGATCAGGATCTGCCTCTTCAGACCCAAATGCTTTGAAAAAGCCACATTGCCAGGCATTTAATCAAATTACTGTTTTTGAAAATTATTCACTCAACACATTTGCTTCCCTCAATCATAGAGGAAAATCACTAGGAAAATTGTACATATTATATATTTCAGGTTTTTAAAATAACTTTAGTCTTCATTTTAACAGGTTGGACCCAATTTTAACTTGCTGTTTATAGATTTCCTCCTTTAATATACCACTAAAAATGATTGTACAATCAGGCCACTTAGTCATAATATGACCATTTGTTTACATGGCATGTTTTAATGAATCATTAATATATTTTGTGGGTACTTTAAGTAATCCGCCCTTTACCTTGGTACTTCACAATACACCCCAGGCTTAATGGCCCATTAAAATATGCCCTGTTGAATCTTATGGCTTAATTGATGCACTTTTGCTGTTTTGATATTATTTTCAGGAAACTTGTTTTTGTTTTCAGCAAGAAAGGACAGCACTAAATTGAAAATGAGCTCAAAAGGCCATCTATTAAATGCAAATGTGGGTGTTTTCCTTATGATTTTTTCTAATCCTCCCAGTGTTCAAGATTATGGCACATTTAGATTTAAATTACCAGATTGGTTGATCACAGCAGGAAATAGAGTAAGCACATTATTTCTATTTTGACAGAACAATAGAAGATTTTTATACATTTCATTAAGCAGAACTACTTAAAGAAAAAAAAGTCTCACTGTGTAGCACCATTTTTTACTCATGAACATCCTGTTGAAAATCCAATTAGCATTTTCAGAAGGAAGAGAAGTCCTGCAGTTAAACTCTGTTGCTACAGCAGACATCATAAGTATGAAATGAAGCTCCAATATTTAAATTTTTCTGTGATCAACCTTTGCAGTGCCAAAAATTTATCATAAATTATACTTTAAATTAGGATTTTTTTTCTTATCTGTTTTTTGAATTCATGCGGAGAAAATGGAAGCACATAAATAAGCTTCATAACAAATAGGAAAGCATTAGCCTATTTGCAAAGAGGAGCTGGTCAGAAAAAATGCTGAGGAGTGGACTTTTCCCTATATCACAATGTTTGATTCTTACTGATTGCAATAATACATTCTGAGACTGTTTTTGGTTTGTTTGGTTGGGGTTTTTTTCACAGGAGCAGTTAACTGGGAGCCTACCAATTTCTGTTAATTTTACCACCACAACTGATCAGTGTATAAATATAAATCCTAAATGGATTGGTTGATCCTTGACACTAGAAGCTGCACAGGTGAAAAAAATTATTTCTCTGCAAATTTGTGTTAGGGACTTCCTTTTTCACATATTTTTAATCTGAAAGTTATGCACAACAAGAGCAAACAAACTGACTGGTCACACAGGACATCTCATTCCATGGATGATAAAAACTTCAAAGAACGTGCCAAGTAATTGGGAGGTGGTCAGCTTTACACCAATTGTATCCAGACACACCAAAAGTTCCAGCAACTCTAATATGGAAGGCTTCTTTCCAAAATTCTGCTGCTGTTGTTTTGCTATACATTAAGGTAATGCTCTTGTTACCGCTCCGATTTAAGAAACAGCAGGAAGTGTGTTTCAGAAAGTGTTTACTGCAACAGAGAACTTTTTCCCTAGGGAAAACTGTCTCATAAGAAGGTACAGCAAGCAGACAGTTTGGGTACCATGGCATTTTAATTTAGCCTAATATGGGGCAAAGGTCCTTAAAATTACATAATAAAATAGATTGCAAATTGCTAAGACATAGGCAAAGAAAAACAACACAAGCAATTGCAGATACTTGAAATGCCGTGACATAAGGGCAAAGTCAGTGATTTGTGTTTGTTTTGCTCCCCATTTTTCTCCTCATTCATTCCCATCGAGAAAACAAGAAAAATGAACCTACAATCTAATGATTAGGGCACTATCTTAGGCTCAGACTTAATTCCCTATGTTGACACAGACTGCCTGTGTGATCCTGGACAAGTCATACAGACCCCCTGTACCTGTTCTCCATGAGATAGAATGCATTATCCCCATTTCTTCCTCACAGATGTCAGATGTTCCAGTACTACAGCGGTATGGACCATTACTTTCATACCCAGTGGGACCTAACATGGCAGGCAGTCCTTGTTCATTATCTGCTTTCATCTTCTAATGCTTTCAAAGGTGATACCTTCTTCTGGCTGAAATCTAGCACGGAGTCTAAGCATGAACTAGGAGACCATTTAGAAACACAGCCAAATTATGTTTCCAGCTGACTGTGTAGAGGTGGGACAAACTACTGCCAGTAATAGAACACAGAACTTGTAAAGGTAACCTGTCCCTAAATAACACTGTGCAGCTACGATAATATTGTATGAAGTCTGCATTCACTGGAGAGGGGGGAAAAAAAAAAACCATACAGGAGCAATTATTTTGGCAATGACACCCACCAAACCACACAAGTGGCACAGAATTACGGTCACCTTGGGCTACATGGGCATTAGCAAGTAATGCTGCACAGCAGAGGGGATTGCTAAAGAAAACAGCTGGTTTTGATGGACAACATCACACTGTGTGCATTTGGGGATGAGAGGGGACGTAGCTTGGACTATCTCTAGTCTGATCCAGTGGACAGGGTACGTGCAGAAGCTGGAGCACACGTTGCTCCAGAAGCACATCTCCCAGTTCAATTGTATCACAAAATAATGCAGCCTCTTTGCTCTCCAAAACTGTTCTGCGAAGCTAATCAAAGCATGCAGTAACTAGGGATTATTGATTATTGGGAGAGTCATTTCAGAAGCCAGCTTCTGATCTGAACTACAACTTTAATGTAGATGCATCTTTGTAATACATGAACATACTTCCACTGTGGTAAAAGCCAGCCTGGGAACTTCAGTGTGCCTAGTGGCATCTTAGAATTATCCCAACATACTGCAAAGCAATATGAAGAGCTTCCAAACAGTGTGATAATGTGTTACAGTTTGAATGCCAGGAGCAGGATTGCAGGTGAACTCTAACATGAAAAGTTAAGAAGCCCCAGATTCCAGTAGCCCAGCTGGCACATAACAGAGAAATGAATTAACAACATGGCATCCTCCTGCAATGGCACTGGTCATATCATTCCAGTATCCCAGGAAACAACAAACAAGGGTTTTGTGAGGCAACTAAAATTATAATCAAATGATAGTTCACGATCAACAGTGACTCCAGCCTTAGGTAGCTTAATAGGAGGCATATCAGTCTCTTCTCTTGAGCTTGCCACTGGCCTCGGAGAGCACTGTACCAGCTACACTCCATCCTGGTACCCACACTGAAAATTTAACCTGCTCTCCCTGCTGAATGCCACGGCTGTGATCAGCTGCTGCACCAATGTGGGCACCAATCCGTCTCATACAACCTAGGAGCACTATTCCAGTGGAGGCAATAGGAATTTTTCAGTGCAGAAGCCAGCACCACAGAAGAACAGCATGTATTTTACCTAGTGGGCGTATAGCATGCATTTTCCAGAATTCAGATTATATTAAAAACTCCACACTTTGTTAAATACCTTCAGCTAATGAAGTGCACACAGAATACTATATTGAAGGCACTAGACCTCAAGTATCCTGGGTTCCTCTGCCCTCCTGTTTCTCATTAATATGTTGAAAAACAAAGAAAGGATAACAGTCTGAGTCTATGACACAAATTAAAATTATATATACAAAGCCAAAGAGGAAATAACATACACATAGGGCTCCGCAATTATATTCAACAGGCAGATGAAAAATTGATACAGCGAGAAAAATACACTGCCACATGAGCCTTCTCCTCTCCCCAAGGATAAAACAGGACTTTGAATTGCTTCTACAACCAGCATCTATATTCACTAAGGCAGCAACCAACCAACTAACTACCCTTTGCAACTGCAAAAGCATGGAGGTATCCACAGCTGCTCCATAGTCATCATTCTCTATATTACGTGAGCCCCATCAAACCACTCTATACCTGGTGACCTGCCATGAATGACGCAGACTGTGGCATGTTTTCCAGCTCAATCTTTCCACTAGTGAATCCCAAATGCTTTACCCTCCTTCTCCTATGAGAGACGAACTGTCAACTTCAGCTGCCCAGAGCTGATTTGAAAACATAAATTCAATTTATATTTTTATCCTAGCAACTCACAAAAGGATCTCTCTGCTCCAACATACCCTGTCTGAATTAAAATCTTTTCAGAGATATCTAGTCATTAGTTTAGGCTTAACATAGCAAGACTTCTCAAATCTTTTTCCCTTTCTTTCCTCAGTCGCTGCTGACAGTACAGTGCCACTTGCTGCAATCCATAACCTGGGATAACCTTCAACTCAGATCCTTCTCTCTGTCCCCAAATCCAGCTTATGTGTAAATCCTGTAGATGCTCTCTCCGTAACAAATTCAGATATGGCTTTTCTTATCAGATCTCACTGGAAAAGCTCTCTCCAGGCTCCCAACACCTTTTGTCTCTATTAAAACATCATCTTTTTTTCCAGGTTTGACAAATGTAATCCTGTCCCTGCTTACATCCATTTGCAATACTTCTGAAGAGATGATTTTCCTACCCTGTCACTTTGACCACATCAGCCCTCCTATCTGTCCTCTTTTGGCTCCTTCTTTTATGTTCTATCAAACAAAAAGCATCTTCATTTTTTAAGCTTTTCCTTGCCTGTCCCTGCCTTGTCATCCTTCATTCCGCACTGTGAAACAGGCTGTCGCTTCTCTTCAACCAGTGACTTCCACCTTCAGCATCCACTTGGTACAGAAACACAAAAGCAGCTTCATCCTCTCTGCCACTGTGTCCTTCATGCTAGGAAGCAACTCACTTTGAGCATCTCCAGAGTTACTTATTGCAGTCCCTCAACTCTCTCCATAAAGATCTCCTTGCTGTTACAGCTAGGGAATGACCAGGCTTGGACAGCTGTATGCTGAGACTTAGCATGCCATCTACTGTCATCATGCTATTGCTTTATGTTCCTCTGTCTTTAGTAACCACTTTTGTCTCATCTTACATCTGTTCGGCGTTAGTGCGGTGCACAGCACACTGCTATCCTTCACAGCCCAAGTCTGGGCTTCTGAGCACTGTGGGAATGCAAATAATAATGAACAGAACTGCTGTCTGTCCTCTGCACTAGGCTGTGCTGCTGCTCGCTGAACAGTCTCATTGGGAAGCCGGGCTCCAGCCCTGCACTGGTTGCACAGATCACCGTGTGTACATCTGAGCGCGCCATGTGTTTACTAGTGCAGTCCAGGTTCTTGTAATTTCCTTGGTGAGTGCTATAGGCTCAAAGGATTTTCAGATCATCAAGTATTGACAAGTAAAAGCTTTTATATTGGAGAAATGTGAAACAGCACAGGTCTGGGGCTTCTTTTAAGAAACATATAAGCCACAAGATTTCATTTCATGTCATGAGAGTTTTGCTTTTAAAGATCAGAAATCTGTGCCAAAAGGCACTTCTTTGCCCTAGCAACCATTTCCAGGGTAACAGACATTCTTCTAAAGTTGAAGTTCTTTACATCTTGCAGAATCAGCTCTTCAGAGGTCTCAATTTCCCATCCTTTGCAAGTGATAGATGCTCCGGTAGTTTATTATATGCACACCATACCATTGACATGGAATTTTATCATTAGAAAACTAGATGTATCTATAGTAATGCTGATCTTGGTTATCAGTTAGGACTGAACATGGGACATCAAGAACCAAAAAGCAAGTTTTGCATCTTGAAGTAAAGACTAATACTCATGCCAGGGGACTGATGAAGTCACTATTCAGATATATAGCTTATAGTGTATTGGCATCCCAAAAGCAGATGCAAAAAGAAAAGAGGAGATTGGATAGACTAGAGAAAGCAAAGAGAAAGGGAAATGCCATTAGAAAAGTGCAAGAAAGTTCCAGCTGTTGAAGAGGAAAATCCTTGGACTACTGCAATTTTTCTTTCCCAAGAGAACACAAAATGAACCAGGATCCTGGTTCATAAATCTATGTTAAAAATGCTTGACCCAATATACTGAGCTTTGATCTACTCACATCAACTTTCATCTTCAACTAATCATTGTGCTCCGGGCTAGGTGGCAGCAGGACAGGTATATCTTTCCAAAACCTATTGGACAGTAACTAATTTTAAAGATTGGTTTGCAGTTTGTAATGACATGGCTCTTGTGTATGCACTGTATAAATCAGTACAGTCTCACATGCTACACTGAAAAAATCAATAAATCACTTACAAGTAACACTTGCAGACCCTTTATTATCAAGTGCCCTTTGAAACACTTCCTGCCCCTTTCACATAATATTTCCTATCTTCAGTAGTTACTAGAAAAGTATTTTATCATTTAGTTGTCTGTCACATTGGAGACATTTTATGCTTAACTGTGTAGTTGCTAAAAGATTCAGCAGATTTCTGTGATTTCCTTGGCCTCAATACCCTTGAAAGTTCTGGTAAAATCAGGACAAACACTGGCATATGGAAGTGTGACCCCATAACTAGATGCAGTCTAAGAGTGGCAATAAAATATTATGGGATTTGTCCATTAACTCAAAGCAAATAAATCATCTAGTTTTCAGTGAAAGTGGTTTATAGCAAACTGCTCACAACCAAAGAACACATGGAGAATTATTTATCTTACTCATCTGGTGAATAATTTGTTTATGGTGAATTAGTGAATGAAAAAGTGGGTTTGATCAAATAAGTTATCGATTACAAACTCAGTCAGTTTTAATTAGAAAATCACCTCTGCCTCGCTTCCTATTTCCCATTTCTGAAGAAATTATTCTACCCTTCACTTTTTCTTTTTTTTTTTTTTTTTTTCCTTTTCAACTTCCTCCCAACAGTAGTAATGGAAAGCAACAGGTTCTACCCCAAAAGAGTTATTTGAAATAAGAAGGACATTTCCTCTTTTGGCTGTGGTGGGTTGACCTTGGCAGGACACAAGGTGCCCACTAAGCCTCTCTATCACTCCCCTCCTCAGCAGGAGGGGGTGAGGAGAAAATAAGATGGAAAAAACTCGTAGGTCAAGATAAAGGCAGTTTAATAAAGCAAAAACAAAGGCTTTGTGTGGAAGAAAAGGAAAATAAATTATTGATTTTCTACTTCTGATCAGCAGGCAACGTCCAGCCACTTCCTGGGAAGTAAGGCTTCAGTACACGTAGCAGTTGCTCTGGAAGACAAACATACTAACGAATGCCTCCCTTCTTAACTGCGTTATCCCAGAGGGGCTACCACCATCCCTGCTGGGCTCATCCTTGGCCAGTGGTGGGTCTGTCTTGGAGCCACCTGGCGTTGGACATGGGAGAAGCTTCTGGCAGCTTCTCACAGAAGCCACCTCTGCAGCTCCCCCAGCTACCAAAACCTGGCCACGTAAACCCAATACAAAGATCAACAGATGCAAATTCAGGTTATCTGTATACAAAAAGTGCCAGGCATTTTTTTGCTAACAGCACTAAGATCAGAACTTTCAGATGCATCTATCTGAATCCCATTGTACTTAAATCTTGTTGCAAGTCAGTGGGCCACAGCTGCCAATTCATTCAGAAGTATCAGAAATAATTTCTCCTAAGCTCTCATGTAAGCTGTGATGATTTGTGCTCGTAGTGTTCAAGAACTCACATTCTAGTCTTTGAGATTAGCCAACAGAGCTCCATTTATAGATCCCTGCTCAAGAAAGAGGGCAAACATGTTTAGATACCTAAATAGGATAGAAATGAGTGATTTTATTTAAATAGCCCAGCCATACTAGAAACTTTTCTTCTTCAGTGAACCTCTTTATACTGCAACAACCAACTCCTGCTGATGTCTGCTGGGGAACGAGCAGAGGGGAAACTGGGAAATGCACATCAGAGAAAATGTATCTGCTTTGGATATCCTCCATTATCAGTTTTTACACACACTCATTTTCACATTGTGCTGCTTCATAGCCCAAATGTCAAGTGTAGCTCAGCATGGCTGGGACATCAGAACTAGAACTGCCCAGGTCAGTCACCTGGGCCTGCCTGGCACAAGTAATGGGAGGTATTTTTTCTGAAAGTATGAGAAACAGAGATATTAAAACACAATAAGCAATATAATAAATCCATATTCTTTAGATCTGCACATAATTCTAGTCAAATACCTAGACTTCCAACCGCCTATCTCAAAGGACAATGTGTTTGAAGAGCAACATTAGTGGATCCTTCCAGTCTGCTCTTTCCATGCAGCCAATAAAGAGCATCACATGCACCTGTGCACTCCAAATTACACAGATCATTACAGAAGGGAAGGGATTTCCATCACACACAGCAGCAAGGAGCGGATGATGGATTTTGTTATAAACTTTAAACTTTTAGCAGAACCTAGAGCAACAAATCTGAGCTAAGCCTTCTTTCAGAAGGACGCACACTATATTCCCTGTTGTAGGCATGAAAGACTGGATTTGCACAGCTAATGTAAAACCTGCTTTGGTCCTTACACTAGTTGGGAATTTCGTAGAAAGCCATATGAAATTTAAAATGTTCATATATTTAATCTAATGTTGCAGAAAGAGCAATAGCAATAAGTTCCAAACCAAAGCAAATTATCAATCTTAAAACCTAGAAATTTTTAATGCATTTTTACTAATAGAGGTTTCATCCTTTCTGGATGGCACAAATTAAAATACTTAGATAAATGCTCAAGGCTTCAGTAGGAATCACCTCTTCCCCAACACTTCTGTAAGCTGGCACACCAGACTTCTTTTCTGCAAGGTAATCAGTAACCTTTTGTAATATGAAAGCTTTACAGAACCTACAGATATTTCCTTATCTTATGTAAGAGTGTATGTATTTCTAATGTGGCCGTTGATGAACTAGAGTGTGCTCAGATGTGAAAAAGCATTAATGAGAATGAAGATGTAAGAAATAATGTTAACTAGGCCTTTTCATTACAACTGAAGAGAGCTGTGCATGTGTAAAATGGGTACATAAAGTTTTATAACATATTGCCTGCTCAGAACCTCTAACATTTATAATACATTTCCATTACTATTTGCTGCAAATTGCCTATGTCTTTTACATTAAAAATAAATGGTTCCAGCTAGACAGCTAAAAGGTTTGATTGCAAGCAATTGTAGTTGACAGTATCAAACAGAAAAAGTCTATAACTTTGAGCTTAAAGCAGAAAAGAAAGACGCAACTTTGCAGAGCTGATCACTAGAGAATAAACCCTGAGCTGTTTTCCATTCCATAATGCTTTGTCCTGATTTTTGGGGTTATTCCTCCAAGTTACTTTTGGAAAGCAACAGAAGCACCACCCTTTGCCCTCTTCACTCACTAAAGAGTGGAACTAGATGATCTTTAAGGTTCTTTCCAACTCAAGCCATTCTAAGAGCTGCAACAGTCAGTAGCAGTTTTTAATTTGACTCAGGTTGTCAATAGCAACAACTGTAATCCTCCATAATCAATGCCCACATACAGTACAAAAGGCTGTTAAGAGTTTTACTGGCTTTTATTTTATTAGTAGGCAGGGGGGCAGGGACCTGACAATACTTCCTGGAGCTCCTGTTACTGTGTGAGCAAGCAGTCTAGAAGCCAGCCTATCCCTGCTATGCTAATGAATCCTTTTCAAACAGTGAAAAAGACAGAAAGTGGAACTAGTGGAGACATCGGTCCTTGCTTGGTTAACCTTCTCCATGTCACATGCAGCCCACGTAGGACAGAGAAGTGGACTAACCAGCTCTGTGGGCCAGACCCGTTATGAGCAAGGAAGGACAGGACTCCATCTATGTTGCTGAAAAAAATGTATGTGTGAAAGCTAGAGCACACATTGTTCGCTCATGCCCTCCTAGTTAAGCTGAGGAGTGCTGGTGCATGGTGTGCTATCTCTCATTACTTCGCCACATCAGTCACTTGAAAGCGGGTGGAAGAGTGGCACGCTGCCAAAGGAAGATAAATAATTGATGTTAACATAAAGAACATATAGCAGCGCTCATGTCAACAGGGAACAACTAAAGCACGAGTTCAACAGCAAATATGCTCTTGTAATCTCCTTTTATCTTTTGTTCTTTCTCATGGGTGTGACCCAGTTTATTACGACTCCACAGACTGGGAGGGAGTTGAGAAATCTGCAGCAGAGCTGCTTGGGAAGGCAGCACAAATCTGATGAAATTTTAGGTGATTTTATGTATTATAAGGTAAGAAAAAGTCTTTCAGGAGGGGACACTGAATAAATCTTGCCAAAATGCACCAAAGCCAGATTTATGGGACAGTTATACACAGCAAACTGGTTTATTAGCCCTACCTCCAGCCTCCCTCTGCCATGATGTGCAATTGCCAACCTCAATTCAGAGAGGAACTAAAGATCTCACAAGGAGTGGAAATACACAATACAGATATGTGCAAGGAGTGTTATACTCCCAGCACAGTTTCCAGATACCTGCAGACTAGTGAAAATATCTGGCTGTTGGAGAGCAGGAGAGAATAAACATATTTTCCCTGTAACTCTTGATATTTGGTCACTGCCACAGACAGGATAGAGAAGTAGATTCCCCTGTATGATCCCATCTACCCATTCTTAAAACACTATTCCTCTTTAAAAGTACAATTAAATGGTATTCCCAAACTTTTCTCCCTCCATTACTGAGCGGGCTAGAAGCTAGTGAAATGCTTTATTCAAACGGTCGCGTGACCCAAGAACTCCTGCTCCAAGCAGAAGCTTAGAATCTTTATCCCTCAGCAGCTCTGCCATTCAGTAATGAAATACTGCATGAAATACGTGAAGGAAAAAAAGAATCATTTTTCCAGGTTATGCAGAAATCATATGGGGTTGGTGGGGTTTTTTCATTATTTGGCTGTTAGCTGGTTAAATGCTTATCATGTGACCCCAGTTCTGCAAGCATCACCCCGGTGAAGTCTCCATGGAAATTGAAGTCATCTCATGTCACATCATGCCTTTTGCCTTGGTGCTGGCACACTGGCCTATTGAATAAAGGTAAGTGTTTCACGACTGTTACCATCTTCGCTGTTTGACTGACAATTAAAAGAGAGGTCTGTAATTGACTTATATTGGATTACACTCTGCTGTGCAAAGACAAACAGAGCCTCAATAACTAACAGGTGAAGGAAATTAGTTTATTCAGCTGTCTACAAGTTTCAAGAATAAAAGCCCTTCACACTTCACGCAGGAGAATAGTGGAACTAGGTTGTGCGTCTGCAGCAATTCATTGCTCAGTGTCTGGAAAACTTCTAAGATGCATATAAAAGATAAAATGGGAATGACATAAATTTAAAGCCTAAGAGATGAGAGCAATTTATTGCCGAATAATCTGTTCTTGCTCAGAAGTGTTAGGTGGAGCAGCGAGGGGAGCCTTTGATTCATATATCCTACAACAGGTTAGCCTAAGCAGAGCATTAAGCAAGTAGCACAATCAAGGGTGCCCCAGGGGTTCCCAGGTCTTCCCTGTGCTCAGCTGCAAGGACAGGCTCCTCTATTTTGTTGCCTCCCAGTTCCCATAGCTCCCATAGCCCTGATCTCAATGACCTGAGCCACGTGCTCACCCCCTCACTCCCTGCTGAGTGGCACAGAGCAGCACTGGTGTCCACAGGACCATGGTGTCAATCCGAGGTGCGGTCCTGCCTCCTGACATGTTCTACAGGTAAATCCACTCTTTTACTTAACAAGAAACTGCCATTCACATACCTTCACCCACTACAGGTGCCCTGTCATAAATACATATTAATTTGGCAGCAGCAATTCTATTTCTAATGGTGACTGAATTATTCTCCATGCAACATTCAAAACAAGAAACACTGAAACTGCGTAAGCAAATACTAATACCACAGCAAAATCTCTTAGCCCGTCAGCTGCATGTGCACATGCTCTTTGACACTGGATTTGAATGTCAGGTGTGTGGTGACAGCAGATGCATACGCAGCCTTGAAATAATGTTAAAAATACACAAGTTCTTGCAGTGAGGCAGAAAGAGCATGTGCACATATGTACAACTGCCACCTTTGTGAATTTTATTCCGAGATGAGTAATGCAAACAATGGTACCAAAAGAATATTTTATGATTCCCCTTTTAGTATTCATAGTGTGCCTGTGTGGTCTAAAAACAATTTAGACCAAACAAAAACTAGTGTTGCCTTTACTGATTCTGATATTGAATTCTTTTTCTCTCTGCTATCCCCTCCATGAATACACAGTGAGTCAATCTGGTATGTCTTGATGGTTGAATAAGCTCTTTGATTTTTGAATTATTTTGAGATTAACTGAATTTGAAATGTGTGCTGTATGCAATGTCTTGCTGGCACAAAAAGATGAGCTTTGTTATTGACAGAGAAAAGTTGCAAAGCCACATTTTTCATTGCTACTCTGTATTGCTAACTTGTGTTCCTGTCAGACTGCTGCCTGCCATGACAGCAGGTCCACCAGGTTGAAAAGTTCAATTTCCAATATTCTCTCCTGACCTGCCTGAACTTCAGCGAGTAACAAAGCGGTCTTTTCCAGCACAATAAAAAAAACAAATCTCTTTTATAAATAATAAAAGATAGTGGGCATTACATTAGGCTGCTTGAAGGCTGTATAATGCTAAGAATGCATCACACTCCACCTGAAAAACATCTTTTTATCAGTATAATCTGTTATAGCGTCACAAAAAGTTACAAGAGTTTCTACAAGTTCTCCCCTGTTGGTGCTCTGAGGTGCTGTTAATCAGGAGCTCTGAAGATCAGGGACAGAAGCACATATTCCTGTTAGTGCTGTAATTGCCATTGAAAAACTATATGTCAGGACTAAGAAGGAGAGTTGCCAAGCTGAACGCAAGAAAAAACAGAAGGAAGAGTCTCAGCAGATGTTCCACCAAAACCCAGACACGGAGTCCAAGAGGTTTTGCCCTTCAGAAGAGGGGAGCGAGGGGGGAGGAGTGCTGGAGTGGCTAGTTCTCTGCAACATCCCCTAAGCACATGTTAGAAACACCATTTCTAAAAAATCACTCTTTCCTGCTTGAAATTACTCTGATTTTCCTCTACTTTTCTTCCAAGAGTAGCCCCTAAAGAAGTCTCCTGCAAACTCTGGGTGCTCAATACTTGACCTCTTCCCACAGTCACTGCTAATGAACCTTGGATCCGTAACTGCCACTTTTGATCCTGCCACAAAACCAAGTCAAAGGGAAGTACTTTAGTTTGCATCCCAGCAAAATCCAGGTACAGAATCCAGAGGACCCCAAAATAGATCTGAAAGGCACCAGCAAGTGCATTATTATTCAGTCTGAGTTCCACACGAGCTCTGAGGTTTGGTGAAAGGGAGAATATGACTCAGAAACTATGGGCTGTGATATGAGGGTGTGAAATAAAGCTGCATAAAGCTTAGAAGCATTGCATTTCTTGAGAAGTGTGAATTAGGGGGAATTTTCAGTGAGCCCATAAATGAAGAAATCTGAGGAAAACTAGCTTTTTCTTCTCATCTGTTTATTATTGCCTTCCAGTCCTTTTGTCCAGCCAAGAGTGTTTTGTGCATAGAAAATGCATTTGTAATTCTCCTACTGCTTCTGTAGCACTTCACACCCTCTCTCGTTCTTAGCCTTCATGCTCTTCACCACCTCTGAGATGCCTCTCACCTTCTTTCCTCTCCGCTGCCTACTCTCTTTCAATTCCCCATTCCTCTCTCCCTCCTTCATCCTTCCCTTCTTCCTTTTAGCTCAAAACCCTGGTACTCAGGTTGAAAATGTCTTAAGCCATCTAGATTAATTTTCCTTTACTATTTAGACCTGATCAGCACATATTCCAGGCGCTTTTTAAAGATAGGAAAAGAGCTCTTGTCCCATGGAGGACAGGCCTGTCCATTTCCGGAAAATCTGTGGTGGTACAGTAAAAGCAGCATTGCTAATATCACATTTCACTGGCTTCTCTGATGACTGGTGTAATTGAAATAAATTATGAATCCCACATGTGCCACACTAACAGAAAGCAATAAAACACAATATTTATGAATAAAGATAGCAATTATCTTATTAAATCAGACAGTAATGTTATTCTACCAGAGGACTCTTCATCTCACATTATAATCAATACTGATTATGAGTGCAAAGGAAAGGCTCTTGCCATTACTATAACAAGGTCCCATAGATTTTAAAAAGTAATGAAAGCTTTTCTGTAGAAAGTAGAATTCAGCAGTTACGACTGAGATTTTGAAACAATCTATTTGGCTTTTGAGGTAGAAAGTCTTGGATATTAAACTAGATTTTTACTTCATTGACACTGGTGTGAAGCTGATGTAATTGTATCGACATCAGTATTGTTATCCAAGATTGATAACAGCATGACTTGGAGCAAAATCTCAATCTTTTAAAAGTTGTTTTTTTTTTAAAGGCTGAAAGAACTTAATAAGACACTCAAGATATTTCTGTAGCTCTGTTTCAGTAGGTGGTAATTTTCTAGAGATGTAGCACACAAGCTTGATTAAAAGATAATGATCCAAAATGTATGACTATTTCTGGAACAGCTATTTTAGTCATTAAAGGCAAAAATTATCCCCAAGAAACATACACTTTGTGGCTCGGCTCCATGTCTATAGTCGGGGACAGATTTGACCAAGATTTTCAGAAACAGTAAGAGATTCTGACACCTCAGCTTTGTGCCTGTTTCCTTAAGATTTATCCTGGTTTTCCAACAGATGTACCCTTTTTAAGGGTGTTTTACACCAGCTACTTAAAGCCACAATAGTGCTATTAAGGTAAGAGCTAATATATTTATTAAAATTGAGTAAGCTGTATAAATTACTTCCACCTTGACACAGAATATTAAACATGTATTTAACACTGTTTTTCGTGTTCTAAAGGCAAAAAATAATTCTAAGACAAAATTTATTTTTTTTTTCAAAATTATTTTCTCCTTATTTTTCTGTGGAGAAGGGAGGAAAATGCAGTCATTGACCAAAACAAGCATTTTCCCACACAGTCTCAGTACATCCATGCACCTAATAAGAAAACATCTATTTCAACTTTGAAATACTCCATAACCATAAATGAGCAAGTAGTTAACAGAGACAACACTGAATCTTCTCGCATGGAGGCAGGGAATGACACTGTCCACACTAGCTTGGGCTGATGCTCTCAATGTTTCTCAAGGAACGTGGAACAGCACATTCCCAAACCAAACAGCACAGTTCAGGGTTTGCTGTTTGGTTTGGGACTGAAGAGAGCGAGGAAGGAGGGGAAGGAGAAGGGGAGCTTGTTAGAGGAAATGCATTGAACCCCAAGAGGGACTTAATCATCTAACAGTTTCTTTTTTGCTAGAGGAAAATGCAGGAATTGTCATGACTACCATGGAGCATGAGAAAAAGTTTAACTTAATCAGAATACGAGCTAAGCATGAGCACCACGTTGCAGCCACGTAAAAATATTTCACAGATCGCATGATATAAACTGGGAAACAAGCAGCTGCCACTGTATGGGTGGTCATAGCAGAAAGAGATAGCTCAAGGAAATGTGTCAAGGTACTGACATTGCAGCCTCAGCCAGAAACCAAGGATACTGACTCTTAGTAAACTCTACTCCACTACTTTGTGTGCAATTACTCACTCCACTCCCCTCACTCTCTCCTCCTTTTTTCATTTTACAACTACCATTATAAGCACAACTCTATGCTTAGCATTTTTGCCTTGTTTTTATTCTCCTCTTTGAAATCAAGGGCACTTTTAGATAACAAGATTCATGAAATGTCCCCTACTATACATTCAGCATAAGTCTTTTGACCCCATGCAGGAACTTATGATGCAGCTAGCCACAGTCTTAATAGAAGCAGAGCTAAGAAAAATTTTCCTAGCAACTTTAAAAATCCTGGAAAAGTCCCCTGACCTCCTGTTCCATTACTTCCAAGTAACAAGCTCAGCCAAAGTTCTCTGACATCTTTTGGAGTTTGCAATTCTTTCAAATAACCTTTTACTAAGTTCTGTGTGAACCTACCCAGATTTACAGCTTTAGGATTAAATCACTCAAACCTCAATGGGCTCTGTGTAAAAATGAGGTGAAACCACAATGGCTTTGAGTTCTGCTTGCAATTTCAGGCTTGCTTTGAACTCAATGCACAAAGAAAAATGCACTTTAAGCCCAAGCAAGCAGTCTTTTGAAATCCTGCTCTCTTGGAGGTACGGTAGACAAGCCACCTCTGCACATTACTGGGAGCTTTCTTCTGTGGTACAGGGTCAAAAGGAGGGAAAACACATTCTTGCCCTTCTGTCTAATAATTTCCATGTCCCAGTTTTAAATATGTGTCCATCTCCTTTGATCAGTTTTCTCAACCAAGCTCAAAGTTTTACCTTTCAGAAAATTTCACTTTCTGCAGCCTGATGCCAAAAATAACTTATTGTGAAGTCTTGAAAGCAGCTCTCATTTCCTCCACTCTTGAGATCTGTCTCCTCCTCCTTTTTAACAGCCTACAATATATCAGATATCTAAGGAACACACTGGTCATGTCATTCATATTCTACATGCCTCCTTCCCTGGTCTTCAACACCTCTGTGCTGCAACGTGGTCTCCCTTATTCTAGTGTCTTCAGATTATGTTTCCCATTAAATACCGCAGCATTCAAAAATTCAATACTCCTCTCAGCAGATGCCTGCAAGCAGGGTTTATTCTATAGGTTCCAACACTTCTTTCCTTTTACAGACACAGACAAAATAGAAATGTTTCTGCTGGTTCTTTTCCATTTCCACTAAAACTCTAAATTTAGCTTGTATTGATCTAACGTGGTGACTTATTGACCTTGATATTTTAGCCTAATCATATTCTTTTATTCCTCCCTCTCTCTCTCAAAAAAGTGAACCCAGACCAAAATAAAGGGAAAAGGTGGAATCTTCTCTCATACACATTGTCTTTCTAGCCTGTAATGAGCTTTGCTATTATTCTAAGATTTTCATATCCTGAGGCATTCTCCAGATCAGTTCACAGTCCAGAATGCACACAGCAAAATGTAAAAATAACAAGAAATTGTTAATATATGTAGCTCGTGATTGCAAATGATATCATCAAACTAGCCAAGTACTCCCGTAAGCCAGTTCAGACATCTTTGTTCTTTACACACACAGAGAAAATAACAGGTGCCAATCTGCAAGAACATCTTCAGAGACCATGCTGATGGTCATGAAAGAATTTGGCATATGATGCTTCATTTCAGAAACGAGTATGAGAAGAAGATCACATTCTTGTACCAAATCTGGTTTCTCCAAACTAACTAAAACTAACTAAATCCCTTTCTTAAAATACTGGAATATTTCATGAGCTAGTATTGGAAGAATCCTTTCTTTGACTTCTACATAAAAGGTGTTCAGTTTGCAAGTCTTTTGTTGTGGTTGTTTTACTTTTGCTTTAACTATTAACTATAAATGCAACCTGGGAACTGAAAATGAAGTGGTATTTCTACCCTATTTCACAAAAATCACTACCAACGAGTATTGAGTAATCAATAATAAAGAATTAGTACTTAACTCATGGTTTCATTTGTACATGAAGCAGAACAGAATTCACCTCCCTTTCCCAAAGCTATATTGAGTTTGCAGTGTTAAGATTACCCAAGTGCAAAGTAATTTATTAACAAAGTCTACAGATATGTCTTGAAGAGAAATATATAAGACCTGATCTAATATCCTTAAATCAGTTACACAATTCCCGCTGACATCGATTGCTTAAGATGGAGATCATAAAGAAAATATGTTTTAAAAAAGTCGCACTTTAGACATAAACAACTAAACTGCTCAAAACAGACTCTATGCAAAATTAAACTCTATCCAATCACTTTTTTAGACTTTATAGATTGTTTAAAAACAAATTAACTAAGAAGATTCAATAATTCAACATCACTTTAGGCCAAGAGCAAGATTCTGCATTTGCTTATAAATAGAAGTGTGCAGAATATGATCATGTGTCTGCCAAGAATATTTCCTAGTTCCAAGATAGCCGTGCTTTCTCTAGATACTCTAATTGTTTCATTTTGGCAAAGATAAGTTTTCCAAATTAACTTTTACTGACCCTTGCTCCCTCCACCAGCTTCATAATTCTCATCATCGCCTTCCGAATGAATAATGTTTGTTTATTTCAGCTTCTTTCCAGCAAACGCTTTCCATCAAACATCTGTCCCAAGATATGTACTAGCTGGAGGGTATGAACGATGTGTTCACCCTGTTTGCAATTTCTCACTGCCAGTCTTTTCAACAGTGAGACTGTCTTGCAGCCACGCAGGCTGTATACTCTGGGGGCTTTCTGCAAACACAACTGCATTTTCCAAACCCCTTTTGCTGTTCAAGGCACAGCCTGATGTTTTTCTGTCCCTCCCCCAGATCAAAGCTAAGCCTTGTCAGGCTGGAGGTGTGCAGCTACTAGGCTGAAGTTTGCTCAGCCATCAGTCAGCTCCCATCCAAACAACCGTAATTATTTCCTGGAACAGATACACTATTACAGACAACATGATCACTAACTTTTTTGATGTGGAAGACTTAGAGCAGTGAAGCAGTAAGAAGTCAGAGCACGAGAGCGTAAAAGAGACATTATTAATTACTATGAAATGCTACAAATATTGTGTGTCCGCTTAATACTGCATCTGCAGTTCTGGCAGTGAAGTACTTTCTTCCATTAGTACAGTCTTCTCTTCTGATTTTTCAGTGGCAGATAAGAAAAGAGGTGTTTACAGCCAGAAGCAAGCACTTCATATCAATTTCCAGGAGACTTTATAGAACATACTACAGATGCTGACATTGGTCACAGGACCTTATCGGGATCCAAGACCATTTTGCTTACTGAGACTGTAATTTAAGTACCAGTGCTTCATCTGGTGACAAAAAAAAGAGGCCTTGGCTCCACACCTCCTGCCGTGGAGCTCTGATGTGTCAGGGAAGACAAGAGGCTGATATAGCACCTGGAGAGCCTGCTAATATACCTGATACAGGGGGCACTGCATGGTGAATGCAGATTTCATGTACTTTTGACATCTGAAAGTTAAAAGTTTATAAACTTAAGCAGACCGAGAAAGCTTGTATCATTTTGGGAGCTTCTGGCTTGCAGTGAAACCTGTCCTAGGACAGTCCAAATTATAAAGCTTAGTCAGGTAGACATGCTTTAGCCCAGTCAGACAAGCATAACAAAATGTGTAGAAAGACCACTAGGCATTAATGAAGATAAGTACTCCAACACGTTTCTTACAGAATCAAGGTTTTAACTGAAAGAAAAGCAAAGCGCTATGCAAAAAAGGTGTGGAAAGATCAGGGAAAGGATGCAGGAAGGCTCTCTCTTTACAATCCCACCACAGGTGTACAATAGCAGCTGCTAATAGGAACTGTCAAGGTAAAGAAACTATAACTGGACAGCATCAAAGCTGAGAAGGAAGCAAAAGAATAGTGAATAACAGCAAGCACAGGTAAATAGTGGTACAAAAGTGCCATCTACACTTATAACCAAGGACAGCACTTGATGTTAACGAATGCATTAACATTCTCAGGTGATAAGCTCATAAACTCATAGCATTAGAACATTTTAACATGTCTTGAGTTGCCTGTTAAAGGAGGACAGGTAGTGCTTCATAAATTAAATCAGATACATTATGTGATCGCATTTATTTTTATCTGAGCCTACACCTCTTGAATTTTTTATCACCTTAAAAAAAAAAGAATATAGATATGCCCTGCAAACCCATCAATTTGTCAAGTTTAGATTTTGAAATGCATATAAAATTTACACCCACTGAGCATATTTTTATACCCACATAAAAATTTATTCTGGCAGTGTTTTGCCAATATGTCATCTATAACGTTTTGTTTAGACTTTTATATATATATATATTATATAGGAGGCTAAGGTTGCTTTTCTCTTGAAGAGCTTTTCATCTTAGTCATACGAGGCTTGCTCTCGGCATCACTCTGCTCATATTTGAGATATAACATCTTCCGGGTGAAGAGAAACAGTGGCCGTATGATCACTAAATTGGATTTCAATTCTGACTACAAACTCAGTAAAGACTGTAATTACGCTCTGCACGGTCCTCTCTGGGCAGGCAAAATTCAGGGTCTTCATGCATTTCAGTGGACATGGCTACCTGCCTGCCTGCCTCCTTCATCTTGCGATATAGGCACCTAGAGAATGGTAATGATTTCACTGGCCAGATTACTTATTCCTACAGAAGAAAGATGCAATCTGCCTCATGGCTGCTCAGCAGTACAGCTACACCTTACCTCATCACACCATCTTCCTGCAAATCTCTCTGGAAGATTCTACAATGCTGGGAGAAAACAGAAAAGCACCAGGCATACTGGTTGAATGCTGCGTCTGCACCCAGAGAAACGGTCACAAAAGCTACTCGTGCCTTTGTGCGTATCCCTGTACCTTTCTGGTCCAGGGCCACAATGCAGCCTCGTATCTCTCTGTGTGCATAAAGCAAAGTATCATCCCCACAAAACAAAAATCCACAAACATATACTGCAATGTAATAGCCAGTAGATAAAAGATAAGGAGGCAGCTGCACCTGATGTTAACTCGTGTGTGTGGAATGTCTTAAAATGGTAAACTACAGATTTCCCACTTGAATGTAGATTACAGAAAAATCACTTGTAAGGGTAGTCTGATTATTACTGTAGTAGAAAACAATAACACAGATATGCCCATTTTCTTCTTAAGCTAAGTACCTGTCACATCCTGCTTGGTTCTTTTTATTTCCTCGCAGGTTCTATTTGATTAGTGAGAGATAAGTTATGGAAAGCAATTTCAAAGGCTGTACAGTACTACACTCATTTTTCCAAATGTTGCTGTTAATGGGTTCTGCACACTCTGTGGTATCCTGGGTTTTGTATTAAATAACCATAGAAAGTCACTGTGATACAGCTTCAATGATCAACTAACACAGATCTGATTATATGATCCAGGAAAAAAAGCTTTTATGCTTCCTCTGGGCCATGGCTGTGTCGTCAGCTTTGCTTTGCTGTTGTGTACTTTGTACTCCTGTCTGCTTACTACCACCAAGACAGCAATTTCAGAGCATCTACATGGTAGGTAACTTGGCAACACTACAAGCCAGTGAAAACTACCTTCGTGTTACAATTTGCCTTAAACTGGACAGATGCGTACGAATTTAGGGCTAGAGTTAGAACTGTGTCTATGTGTCTTCATTGACTATACACATGGAGAATCATTTATCAGCTCCCAAAGAGGCCACCTAATTCCCATTGCATTCCAGGGAACTTATTGGCATCCTTCAGCACTCAAACCTCCATTTTATTTCCTTCCCTTGTACTCACACTGACACCTGACACATCAGAAAGGAAAACCTGTCTTTGTCCACAAATTAAATACACGAGCTGATATATGGAAAAAGTCATGAAGAGCGAGAATATAAAATCTTTTTCTATTCATTTCATTGTGACTGGTCATTCATGCTGTCATATTCATCTCTGACACAAGTAAAAGCAGCATTGTTCATATTTGGTTTTCAGATTTTGATGTGCATGGTGAATAGAGCATGGCACCGTCTCACGCTTCCGTTACCAAGTTCAGGCACAGAAATATGGGAGGACCCTGCAGACCCCCGGACGCTCAAGTCAAGGCACTGACCCAGGCAACAGAGCCCACGGCAGGCACTGTGCTCTTGGGCTGCATCCTGCATTGATGCATAAGACAGAGACATTAAACTAGCAAAGGCAGGACTGGAAAGAATGCCTTTCCTTAGAGGGGGAGAGCATGCCCTGGTCAGACAGGACATTGGTAGCTCAGCAGAGTTTGATGAGCCAAGCCTGAGCCCAGATCTGTCAACAGTCTACCACAAGACAGTCCTTTCAAACTCTGAATTAGTGAGCAGACTGAAGATTATCTCATTAATCTAGTAGTATTTGAAACTGGCACAGCCAAATTAAGAACATGTGCCCTCATTAATTTAAAGCACACTTCTTGCCCTCCCTGTTCCTGTAGATTTTCTAACATTAAACAGTGCTTTTCACTTCCGTATCTCATCCCTAAACATTTTTGGATCTGGCTTTTACAACTGCAGTACAATTTCACCTGGGCAGTTCTTGTGCTCCTTCATATGTGTGTACTGTAGAAAGGTATTTATGTATTAGGTAATTAAATATTCAATCATTATCAGATTGGGTGCATAAAGTGGCAAAAGAGTTTGAAGCCTAATTTTAACTAGCCTCTAAGGAGTTACTCTAAATCCAAACTGTAATTCTAGCCTAAAGTTAGACAAATTTAATCACCAGCTGCAAGAAGAGTTAATTCTGTGCCCCATTCCTGCTCTTGCCAAGCTCTTAGCCAGGTATCCCTGCCTCCTCCCCTGTGCACTCTCTGATTCTGCAGAGGTTGTGTTCAGGGAGCTGAACTAACAGGACACAACTCTTTTGTTTTTCTTCCCCTCCAAGATTCATTTTTTTTTATCCCACATTTTAGTTCAAGGCATCAACAAGCACTAGTGCTGGAGCAAGGAAGTAGCAGGCATGAGCAGACAGGGAAAGAGGGAAACAACCGATCATTACGGTAATTCAGCTGCATTGCCAAAGCAAATGACTAAAAAATCAAGGGCAAAACTACTTTAAATTAGAACAAAATCAGGCCCAACGTAGGCCTTTCAAGCATAGATTCAGTGTACTAATAGCAACCTGAAAGACAGAATGCTTGTAGCTCATTTCCACCAACATTGCTCTGACTGCATGTTTATATGGTCTCTTACCAGTGTGAAGTTCTCCCGCTTTCCTTGCTGTAACTTTTGAGGCTGTTACAGAGGCTCCAGTGTATAAATAATAATTAACTTCTGAAAGCAGAGGCTTACAAATGGCATTGTTTGATTTGCAATACATTTCACTCAATTTTTCTTCCGCATAGAGAATTCTTAAGGAGAATGCTGACAAACAAGCAGCATAAGGTCTGTGTATTATTAAAATTTAAAACACATGCTGCATACACAGAATGTCAAAAGAATATGTTAATCAAGTACAAGTAAGAGTAAGCCAGCTTGATCAGCTCTTAGCTGTGATGGTGCAAAGCTGGGGAAGTTGCCAATAGCAGAGTTACTCTGGCTCCTTGTAACCACAAAGGATTTATCCAAACACATTCAAGAAAGTACAGACGTTTACTCTTCAAACTCATGCACTTCTCATATTCTAGTGGATTCATGCTATAATTCAGAAAGCAATGTAAACCTTTGAATTTTATTTTACTGTAGGATGTTGCCAGAACTAGGACATTCAAATTGTAACCCCAGGCTATGAATGAGCAAGGAGGAAGTGAACTTGCTGCCCATGAGCTACAACTCCACACAGGGCTTACCAAAAGATGTCCAGAGCAGCCTTCAAAATAGCCAGGCTTTGTGTACTCGCTTCCTCCTGCTCAGAAACTAAACCATACACGTATGCAGCCTCTTGCACACAGTAAAACCTAGTTGCAGGTACAGTGCCTGTCTTTCACTTGGTGAAAATGATTCTTTCAGTCCCTCTCAGATAAGAAGACAAAAAACATTAAAAGTTAGACGATCAATTCCACTTACTTAACTGACTCAGCATTAATGACAGTTCATTTCTTATCCCTCTCCTCTGTTCCTTTGCCAGAAAACAACAGGAATTAACATACATATTGATTTCTAAGGACTTTATTCTCAGTTGCAATAATTTAGGATTGCTCCTTTCACCTACAGCAATTGAGACTGTGAATTTTTGTTTCCAACTTGCATTCAGTTTCTCCCACTCAAGAAATAAGCAGGTTCTAGGTTTGCATTTCCTTTGCCATATTTCTAATACTCAGGTCATCACTTACTTGCAGTTAAAGGCAATTGATCACCCATTTTGCTTTATAAAATGAAAACACAAAAGAGAGCTTTTCCTAGTTGTAAAATGCTTTACTCTTAAAAAAAAAAAAGTTGATTATGAATGCCATTCACAGCTACTTCTGGTTTCAGTGTACATTCACTCATTTGTTGGGTTTGGGGTGGGCATTTTTTGTTTGTTCACTTTTTCCAGTAAACCCAGAATGACAAAGAAATCTCAGATTAAAAGAGGCTTAGACCCAAATGAGAATTTGTTGATGTCATTACTGTGCAGCCACAGAGCTATATGTCACAAATGTGATTCCCATTGATAACAGTTTATAGCAGAAAATCACAGATGTGGTGGCACATGCGGCGCTTCAGCTACAGACACATGTTGAAGGCAATTCTCTTTACTGCATATTCATTCTGGGAGTAAATGAAAATGGATGGATTAGCATTTTTGCATTAATACTATGGGGAAATCTTGCTCTGCTGAAGCTGGGCGTGTTCCGTTCATCCAACAGCAGAAATGCATAAATTCACTACAAAAATAGTATTTTTGGGAGGGTTTTGGTTTGGGGTTTTGGGGGGTTTTTTTCCTCCAAATAAGGATGAATTACAAGCAGAAATGTAGCAGGCAGGCAGGTCACTGTCCTGTTGCATTCATTTACATTGTATTTACAATGTGCTTCTTAAAGTGGCACTTCTTTAACCAAGTTTTCCTATTGCAAGTGCTAATTTTTATAGACTTCATGGAATTCCTGTTAAAATTCTTTTTTTCCTGTTAGAGTGATTTGCCGTGCAGAAGCTGATTTTGCTGATAGTTCCTCTTTTCACCGGAGTTCCCTTAAGTGGACTCCATTGAGTTACTGCTTATACCCCTGAGCTGTAGCATGGGTTGGGAAAAGATGCACAAAGAGGCATGGAGAATACAGAAAAGATGTGATCAGCCAATTTTACTGCATAAATCCTTTTCAGACTTCAAACATCTTCCTCTGTTAACATAAACCATGCACAAAGGGAAGCATAAAAACTTCAGTGATACAGGCCTTAAATGTTACTACTACAGGGATTTTCAACAATTTCCTGGTAATATACCAAGAAGGAGAGCTAATGTAAAGCACAGAGCTCAAGGCAGGCACTCTTATAAGGGGATCTGCTCATGAACTGAATTTATGAGTCCAGCTACTTTTTAAAGGTGAAGGAGCTGGTGCTTCAACCATTACCACTGCATTTCTTTAAATAGTGTCGCTTTCCCTAGGACTGTAATTGCTGCTTCTATTTGAATAACTGCCAGCAAATTCTTTTTACCAATAAACTCCATTTTCAATGTCGGATTGATATTACTTTTGATAACAGCTTTAAAAAATAAACACAGTTCATTCATCAACAAGTTTCAATCAATACCTCCAAAATTTATATTCAGAAGACATCTTCACTTTGCTTTTACACAAATAATTTCATCATAACCTACTTCTCAGTAAAACTACAATAAGTTTTCACATTATATTACAGGAGCAATGGCTATTCAGTTCTAAATAATGGCTCCTTTGCTAGACAAGTCAATGGAAATTGATTTGTTGCAGCCTCCTGTGCTCGCACACACAAAGCCTGCGTACAACAACCCTATTGACTTCTGCAAACAGTATTCAACCTTGCATCCTCAAGGACTCATGGCAAAATTTTTTAAATCATTCCCCTCCTGCATTGTACCCTTTATGAACCAAGACTGCATTTAAATGTCAGTCTCCAGCGATAATACTATAAAGAGGAAATTCGTTACTGAATTGAAAATCTACTTTATATTGAAACATACAGCCCAGGATGGGATATAAGAAGGAAGAGAATTAAGATGTATTGAACTGCAAAATGAAAAGCATTGACTGTACATATGATAAAAGGAAACGGGCTCTAGCACCCCATCTACACAAGAGAGTTTTAGCGCATAAACCAACCTATGGGCTATCCAGGCTGCCTGCCATAAAGCTCCCATCTGCACACAAAGTGTTCTGCATGGCAGATAGGCCTTTTCCAGTCCTGTGTGTACTGAATATTTTCTCTCTTCTATAAACAAGAACATTTAAAAACAATTAAAATAAAGATTAGGGATATTAGCATGGTAGAAGCATTAAGTGCAGTATCAAAGAGACAAGAGACCATATGGTCCATCAAAATCTGTGTTTATAAGGCCTGGAAATACAAATCAACCCTTTTCCCATCTTTTTAATCCTTCCTTTCCTATTTAAATCTGATTATCAACTTTACCCTTATATATCCAAATGAAATGCATTATTGTTGTCACATTTTACATTTCGAGTACTGCTTTAAACAAAAAAAATTGTGAAAAGTCCATATCTGAATGCCTTCAAGGCTGATGCTTGACCTCAGGTTTTTGAGTTAGTTACTATCTCACATAACTTATTGGTCTCAATTTGTTCTACTCTGTTTTGATTTTTTATATAACATTTAAGAGAGCATCTTGGCCATCTGACAGACTCCATGACAGCCGCTTTGTTCACAGACATCACGGCAATATTTTCACTTACATTTCACACAATGCCAAGCGTCTGGTGACTGTTACCCTGTAGTTACCCTGTAGTATTAAGCTTCAGAGTTACTTATATGATAAAAGCCTCAGAAGTGGGCACTTGAATATGTTTTACGTTGGCTAACCCTCATCCAAAAGGGATGAACAAGTGATTTTTTGTTGTTGTTGTTTCTATTATAGCAGTGTCAATACTGCATTATTTACTAGTTCACTTAGCTAAGTGACCTAAACAGAAATCTGAAGCATGGCAGAAATCCGTCCTGTTCTGTTCCTTAGACTTCTTTGTTGGGTTTTCTTTTAAGAACAAGGAAGGAATTAATGGGCTTGTGCCGTACATAGCACAATGTGACATTGGTCAGGTCTTGGTGAGACTGTACCACACACAGGAACAGCTAACAGTAGGAAACAAAAATGAACAGCTGACCACAAAACTTGGTTTTAGCTAAAAACAAAATGTGCAAAGCATTTAAATGCAAACTCATTAGCACACTGTTTATCTACATTCTGTATAATGAAAGGGATATTTAAACTTCCAGATATAAACATGTATAGTCCTGCAAGGGAGAGGATACATTCTGGGTCACCTCAGCTGGAGGCTGGGCCATCAGGAACCCTTATGATGAGATATAAAGGAGTTGTAAATCTTTTGACCGTACAGATAGATGTTTTCACTGATGCAGTGTGAACTGATATGAAACTACTGTACCAGACAACAGCTTTCATAGATTATTCAGCAGTGCTCCAAGGATACATGAAGAACCCATGAATGCCACCAGAGATCATTCTGATACAAGACTAAACTTCCCTCCTCCTTTCTTCCATCTCTCAATTTGTTTTATTTAAATATTTGCCCATGAACTGCCTGACCCTGAGCAAAGCTAACATAACAAAGAGAGACTTGAACTAAGCACTGGTGTTCTAAGAATCACTTTAAGGCCTGAAATCTCAGCATGCATGAGAATAGCCTTCGGATAAGTGAAGCCACAGATACAAACCACTTTGGAACACAGCTGCACATGTTGCAGTGATTCCTCTTGATATTATCACTGAATGTTACTTTGAGATAGCCTTGATTTCTTTTCCTAATTTCCAACCAGTCCCGTTTCAGTTATTTCAGCAGAGCCTGTACCTAACTAAAATCATCATAATGAAGTCCAGCCTAGAGAAAAAATAGCGTCTTTCAATTTCTCCCTTCTGATAGATAGGGTACAATTTTAAGGAACCAAATTAATAATATCTTCAGTAAATGTGAATGCTCATGTAAATTTTTTTTTTTATTTTTTTTTAAAGTGTTTCCATTCCAGCTGGTGCTTCGTTTCCTCTCAGGGCTCTGCAGGACCTTTTACTTTCCATAGTGATACCACATATAGCAGGTACTGACCCCAAGTCAAATGGCTGTAAAGTGATTTGAATGTCGCTTGCAGGTTGGGTTTTTTCTTCTGACCACTAAATGTCCCTTGAGGTGCTTCTCTGCTTAGAAACACACTTTTTATATCATCACGTTAGATATATTAACATTTTCTCTCTCTCTCCCCATATTTACTGCTGTGTTCTAAAACTCATTTCTTCCTTCAGGTTACAGAATAATAAGCATCCATTTGCTTCTCATAAATGGCCTTACAACTATTTAAAATTACTCTTCCCATTTTCTGATCTAACCTTGCCTCTCTCTTCCATCATTTACTTCTTGATTGCTTCATTAAAACAAGAAGTGTCCCCTTTTGACTGACATCACCTGAAGCGATATGCTCATCAAGTGGAAACAAGCTAGAAACAAGACCTGACCATAAACCACCAATGCAACAAAAATGTTTCATATACCAGAAATGTAATTTCCAGCTCTGAGACAAGCGAGTGAAAGGATTTGAAGAGACCTGTCTACAGTTTTGGGTGGCTATGTCTAACAAGAAAAGAAGGAGATTTAACAGCAAAGGCTGATTATAAAAGGAAAATTAAAGAATTTGGCTTGTTCACCTGATTAAGGACATAAAAAAAACTCCATCAGTGTATCACTGGGACTGACATCAGAACAGAAGTAAAATCATATACACTAAAGATGAGAACTGAGAAGCAAAAGCATTCACTTTAAAAGTTACTAAAGGGTTCTGAATCAACAGAGAAACATGGGAGCAGTAAGGATGCAAACTTTTTTTTTTTTCTTTTAAAATTGGGCTTGATCAGCTTAAGGAAAAAATCTATATGGTATACACTTGTAATAGTAGGGGATTAGACATGGTCATGGTGATCAAGAAGACCCTTAGCAGCCCAGTGTTTATATGAAGGAAAGATGGTCTGTGTAAACCTGGGGGTTATATAGCCAGACAAGATATCCTGTTTGGTGTGGAGTATTTGCAAGAAAACACAGACCAGGACAGATAAAAGCCATACATTTGTGAGGATGAAAGCCTTCTGCTCAGGAAATAAATGCTGACTACTTTTGGAAGAGAGAGAGAGAGAGAGCGCGAGAATGTCCCCATTAACTTCCAGGGGACAAGTCTCAACCCAGGAATCACAGCAAGAGGCAGTGAAGAAGTAGCAAAAGATGGGCTTGGCACAAACACACATGCTGAAGCTAGGTCTCTAGCCCACAAGACAATGCCACTGTCATACATAAAACATCAGGAAGCCTGTAAGTAAATAGAATTATTCTTCTTCATTTTCTTCCTCTATCTTTCCAGGTGTTTGAGTTGAGTTTTGGAGTTTTTTCTATTAAAACTTTGGAGGAATAAAATCTTGTCTACAATAGCTGCAAAAGAAGGAGCATTCAAACCTGAATCTTCTATCTTCAGCCCATCTCCTTGTAGACCAACTCAAAACTGTTTCACAGAATTGCTTGCCATCTTTCAGAGACTTCAGTACTTGGAAGCTGCAGCAGGGGCTTTCCCTAAAGTTTCAATACTTAGTATTTCATGAAAACATCAACTTTAATTTATAAATTAAATCATCAGCCCTTGATCTGGCAGGAGAAAGATTGACACAACTGTAACTAAAAGGATCTCAATATAGAAAGCAAGTCTGAAAAAAATCACTTTTTAAAAAATAGGACAATGTACATTTGATTACACAGAGCGGACTCTGTAACACTGTGTCAGCACATATCACTGCTGGTGGGGTGCAGCAAGAAACAAATCACATTCACAGGTATGAACCCTGGCAGAGCAGATGAATAGAAATTGATTAATTAACAGCATGAATATTAACAAGATCAATAATGAAATCTAAAACTGCAACTGACATTAACCAGTGGGAAAATTATTAATACTCAGGTGCACCTAAGCTTAATTTTCTTTCCCTTTTCCACAGTGATAGATAACCATCAGTTTTTTAAATAAATCTGAACCACAATGTCACATACTGAGCGGTGTGTGAACCTTAGCAATAGGGAGGTAGCTTCTTTGTGGCAGCAGCTGCTCTGTGCCATCATGCTGCTAATTATTAAAACCCGGTGTTAGAATTCACGGCATAGTACAGTTTATCAGTCCAACGTAAGCAGCAAGAGACACACATCTTGGTCGTAGGAAATGATGACCACTTTGTGGAATTGCTACCTCTCTCATTCTCTGGGGTGTTTTGGCACTAGGACTGAAAAGGTGTCTGCCTTCCTATTTTATCCTAGTAATTGTCGCCTCTTCAGAGAGTGATAACTGGATGCTAATGTTCAAATACTCATGAAGAATACAATATTTATTTTGGCTGGTCAGAACCAAAACACTACCTACCATTCATGCTTTGTACAGCTAGCAAATGTAAAATGCAACCCACTCCTCTGAAAGCATTAACCTTGCATGCCCAATGGATGCGTATAACATTCCACCATCCTTTATTATTTCATGTCTTAGATTTCTGGTGTAGATGAATGAAATACAAACTGCCCAGTTAGTGCTGGGCTAGTAATGAAGGAGTTAACAACACAATCACTCAGAAAAAGAAACAAAATACTTTGTTTCCTCTAATTTGTCACTGTTTTTTAATTTAACATTTACCATGAATTAATTACTGGAAGTGTCCATTAAGACTCTTAACATTTAGACTAAAAGTTCAGCATAAACTCAGGGTCACTGTTTGCAATACTCCCTGAGCAAGCAGACTTATTACTTGGAAGTAACCATGAACGTTAAAAGGTACAAGGCAAGTATAATCAGGAAATGAAATACAAAACTCTAAAAATATCCCTGTGATGTATGCATGTAGCCGTAGTGTCTGACAAATTCAATTAAATCTGTCATACATCATTCCTACAATGTTATTGATAGAGACATAGCCGTATTGAATTTTAATTATTCAGCTAGTATTGATCCCACAATAATCTGGTGAAAATCATCTCAGGTTGTCAGTACCCCTAGGAGACAACAGCTATTATCTAATTATAAATCACACTGTGTCATTTGATAAAAGGTTAGGGCTTTCTTTTTACACATTTTTGCAGTAAGATTCTCATGTATAAATCAGAGTGACATGATTGTCTGCAAATGCTAATTATTTTCTTCCCATTGAGCACCTATTCCATTACCGTGACGGACTCATAAAAGTGAGCTCTCTTAGTGCATGTAGCAAATTCCCAGAGATGCAGCAACGATTAAGGATCTGGGATTTCAGATTTTTATTCCATATTGACCTTGAGCAAGCAATTGTAACGCTCACAGGGTTTGCATTTCCTCCAAGGAGAAGAGTGGGACAATATTTACAGTGTCCACTCTTGTTAAACTCTCTGAGATTCTCAGAGGAAAGCTGCTGAACTGCAGCAAACTTTCCTTTTCAGCTCTTATGCAGAGACAAAGAGGATGGCTAGTAACGCTGCAGAGTGCTCCTCTCTTAGTTCCCCCCTGCACCCCAGTGCTGTCCTCAGGGAACCAGGTGGCTGACACTATCTGTTTTCTTTTTTTTCCCTCAGATCCCGATTTATTGACCCACTCAGGACAGTGGGAGGACACACTCCCTTGCAGTGCCAGCAGTGTAAGAGGTGGGGATGGCACCACAGGGCCAGGGGCATGCAGACACCCCACGCCAATGCACAACAAGCACCTGTGGCATTCCTGTCGCAGCTCTCGCTCGCCCACGCTGCATCCCATGCCTCCACCCAGCTCATTTTGCTGTCATCTTTGTTTTGTGGGTGGCAAATGGCACTCTTTTCAAGTGACTTGTAAGGAGAGACACAAGACACCTTCTTGTCTTTGCTTCGCTGCCTGTTCTCAAGCCTTGCAATGCCAGGGAGCTTGTCCTTAGGGGTAAGTAGAGTTCCCACAAGCTCACCCCACGGCCTCTGATGGGGAGGCACTGGCAGATGAAAATAGCTATGCCATACTGCTGACATAACAAAAACACCCAAAAGTTGGCTGGCATTATTCACCAGCCCTGAAACAACCACTCAAGGAGGTCTCCAGCAGTCTCTTACAGAACCTCCTTCTTCATCCTTTATTTTTTGGAAAAGACATCCCACATCCAATGAGACCTTTTATTAAATCTGGTAATTTGGGCCCAGAGGAAGGAGCGCGCATTCCCAAATGGCAGAGACAGTCCCAGCAATCAGCTTTTTCCTTTTACGACAATTGGCTCTTGGCTCAAGCACCCTTGGCCGACCAACAGCTGCAGCACTATCATGCGGGCAGAGAAGTGCCAGCCTATTTACTGCTTCAGAGATCATAACCAGCTTCTTGAGCTCCACTGAGAGACCCAAGGGCAACGAGCGCAGCTCCCCAAGTAAGATAGTCGGAGGGAATCTTTACACAGAATCCAACAGCATATGACAGACGGTATCCCTGCAGGGTACATTTATGTATAAGGAAAGAGGGTGATAAAAGTGCCTGATCATTGCTCCCTAAAATACAATGACTTAAACAACTGCAGTGATGGTCTGTAATAAACGCACCATTCAGTGCCATTCTGGGACTCCCTTTTTTCCCCACACATGCCTTGAACTTTATGATACAGAAATAAGGATAAAATAAATGATCAGCGACAAATGGCCTAAACTGAGAACATGAAATCTGAAAGGGGAGGTTAAGTATTTAGAAAACTGTAAATGTCCTCCTTTAGATTTGAATTTTATCTGATTTGAAAATGTCACTATTGAGTCAAGGACAATTTAGAGACTAAAGAAATTTTTCAGCTGAAACAAGGGACATTTTTGAAAATCAGGTTCAAATGAGAAGCATACACATGAAAGCTATCACTTAGCACTCATTGCAGTCTGCAAGCCTAGAGTGGGCTGTGGGACTCACTTTATTTTGTCAGCGGACATTTTTACACTTGTACTGGAGACCTCCAAATTTGTGACATTTTCTGCAGCTAATGGATTTCAGAGACTCCACAGGGAGACTGACTACAATCGTCCATTCCCTAACACTGCCCTGAACTGAAGGATCTCTCAGAAAAAAGGAGATACAGTATTAGCAAGAACCTTAGATTAGCACCTAACCTACACACTTTTGTGGGGGTGAGGGACTGCCAGGGTTCCCTTCGATATGCTACTGCCAGAGACTTCCAATCCTACCATAGGTTTTAAGTCCTTGTGGGACTGTGTTCTAGTTTGAAAGGAGAATTGGCATGGAATAACCCAAAGACTGCCTTTCATTTCACAGAAAACTAAAATATGAGGTAGCATTAAAAGCTCCTCTAGCTAACCTTTGCAAACCCACTCCTAGCAAGTCTAGGCAAAGTCAGCACTGTGCTCACTCCCAATTGCTTATTCAAGTCTTCATTTTCATTCTTTTAGTTACCCCCAAAATCTCCCAAACAATGCAGTACGAATCACTACAAATAAGAGTAGAAAATCCCCAGTGTGATTCATTGAGCTACCACACAATTCTTAACCACTTTTCATACCTGAGTCAAATTCATCTCAGTCATCTGAAAAAGAAAGCTGTGTGTCCTACTCCACTGCTGCCCTGAGCCACCTTGGTTCTTTTTAAATACTTCATTTTATGACTCCTTTCTATTTTATAGGTCTTTTCTATTTTCAGTCCTTGCTTTATACCACGTCACTCCCTGTGACCATTTCTTTTCTATAATTAATGTGTTCATAACTACCAGTTATTTTCTTACTCTGAGCATAACTTCTCATCTTGCTTCCTCTTTAGAGTATTCTATGTTGTATGAAAAACTTCACGAACAAATAAAGATACTAGGAAACTCAGTCTCAGCAGGATGTACAGTTGTATGTTGTCACTCTATTAGCAAGAGTAACACAAAGCCAAAATCAATCTCCAGAAGGAACCTAAAGGAAAAAAATACCAAGAAATGCCAGGGTCACCGTACACCATTTCTTCCTTTTCTGCCTGCAGAAACGTTTGTCTTTCCCATCATGGCCCAGTTCTACCTGTCCAAACCCACCAATAAGTCTAGATTAGACTTGCACACACATCACCACAGATTCAGAGGTCGTGGGTGGTGATGCCAAAAAGCACTGTTTCCTTCTTTTCATGGTGATCCAGATACCTCAGGTCTGACCTGAGAGGAAAAGCTGTACTTTCTCACAGTCTGCAACCCACAACTGAGGTTATGCCTAGCAACAAGGGAAAAAACGTGTGACAAAACACAGAAAAAAAACACCTAACTGCTAATTTTGAGGCAAATGCAAAGTTGTAAAGAAACCCATATTTTAAACAATCCAAGGGCTTTTGAAAACTTGAGGACCTGTGCAGTTTGAAAAGGCTACAAGCTTACAGGCTTGAATTATCCCAGACAAATGACTACATTTCACAGGCAATACAAAAACCTACAGACTGAGTAATGGCAGCTCACAGGTGTACAGAAAATTCACATCTAACCAAAGGTGAAAATAAAGCAGAAATTAAAGCATGACTGTGAAGCATTTGGCTTGGAGAACTTTCCCAGGGAGGCCATCCATCAAATAGTTCGTGCATAGTATAGGTACTATGCACGACCATGGTATCAGACCCATGCAACATGTAATATTTTTCTCATCATTGAGACACTCGGCACTGTTTCACATGTGTAATTTTGTGTGATGATTTTTTCCTGAAATTTAACCTGCCATTCAGGCATATGTATTTTAAACCTTTTTATTGTAACAGCGTATTTCAATATTCTGTATCAGTGCAGTATCAATGATTTAGAGATTAACAGCACAAATAAGATAGATTTCCAAACAGTATATGATAATGTTTGGCAAATAACAAATGAGATACTATCAGTGCTTTTGCACTACCAGTAGCTTGTGTACTTGCCCTAAAAATGTTGCTACATCTTGGTACATCCTTATATCCATCTGTCTTCCCAGAACATGTGATGTGATCATTTCAAAACTGCAAAGGTCTCAGCAGACGTTATTGAATAAAACACTAGGTGTGGCAGACCAGAAAAGCAAAATGACCTATACTGGCCTTATAGTGGCCTTATACTGCAGGACTCTCAAACTTTCCATAAAAACCTTTATATCTTTTTTTTTATAATTTTCTCTTGAAGACTTCAGCATTTTTGTCAAAAAGCTAAGCTGAACAATTTTCATTTCTCTCAAAAAAACATGATTAACATTATAGAAATAAAAAGGAAATAATCAGAAAGTTCCTTTCCACTGAAATGAAACTTTGATGGAAAAGGTGTAGTAATGTTTGCAAACAGTAGCAGCACATTTTTAAACCAACACCAAACACATATCTGAATTCTAGTCAAATCTCATCTTTGCTGGTAGAGCATACAAGTTTTTTTCATCTGATATCTGTACAATCAAGTGATCTGATTTAGTGCAGTACATATTGAACAAGTAATCAGATCCACAAAAAAAACCCCAGAGCCCTTCAAGCAAACTAAGTGGCTTTCTGATGTCCTTGCTGACAGTGTTTCCAAAGAATTACTGAGGAGTGATGAAGACTCACAGTGAGAGGCAGAAAGACAAAAGATGCAGTTGGACAGTACTAGCTGTTCTTGCTCCCTTTCTGCTGGGCATACAGGGAACATTAACTAGCCAGAGCTATGAACCCATCACATTTCAAACTCTGAATTAAAAAATACTTGTTTTCGGAGAAACATAACAGGCCCATGAGTTTATTCCTCTGTACAGGATGCTGGCCAGCTCTACTGTACCACCACAGCCACTTAGTCAAAGCTGCAGGAGGAAGATCCAACAGAATCAGGAATATGGGCAAGGTACAAAATGGATGATCAGGGCATAGCCATGGGCCCTTGGTGTAGCTCACTGGATAATCCTCTACTTTGAACAAAATAAAAGCATTACTGGATAACCAGTTTGTCCCCTTTCACTGTAGGGCTGCAGGGAGGTGGAGAACATTTATTGTTTGTACCACTGATGAGCCAGCCTCATCATCTGTGATGCAACACCTCTCAGCTTGCCTCAGAAGGAAAAAGACTGTTCTCATGTTCAAATCATGCCTATTATTACGAGTGAAAGATGCCTAAATAGCATGCAGGTGCAGAGACGTACTCTGGGGTGAATGCATTATTGGCTTCAGTGTCACAGAGGCTCAGAGAAAGAGCCCACCAAATCAGACAAAGCTGATTTCAGAAAAAGAAACACCTTTAAGAATGTCCCGTGATTACAGAACAGGTTTTGAGGCACCACCACTTCTACTTAGGATGTGGCCTTTGGCAAGGTCTTTATAAATTTTCATAGAGCAAACCAGGTTCCTATCTGTGTAGTAAGCAAACTTTCACAGCAAAATTCACAAAGCATAAAATTACTTTCTGTTCCATTTAACTGGAGGCAGAGTAGACTCACCCAGGTTGGAATCCAGATTCTTCCCACACCCTCCTGCAGGTTTCTCAAGGCTCATATGGTGAGACCAGCTTCTCTCTCTGAACTACACTGTAATTTCCATTCTACACGTCGATCTGAATTGAGTAGTTCCAAGCTAAAGTCCATAAAAAGGGATGCCAAAATTAAAAATTCTCGACACAAAAAATGCAAGGGTTGCTGCTTGAATCGCAGCAAACCACAATTCTTCAGTTTCTTGTACTGGCATTACTGGGTCAGCTCAAGTAAAGCCACATCCTCCAACTTTATTATAGGTTGCTGGTTGAAACCTCTGTTAGAGTTCATCCTTCCCTTATAGCATACTGATCCATAACAGACCAAGCAAAAAATGGAAATATACAAAGGAGCTAGACAAGATGTTTGCTCTAAATTATTATAGACAGTTGACTGTGAGCTTTGATCTTTGGAGTCTCATCTGAGATTTCCTGACCCAAATTATTATATGAACTATGGGGACGCTTTTCACTCCCCTGCTAACCTTAGCTCCTGCTGGGAGATTCTCCAGGACTATTCTGTGTACCACCAGGTGCCCCGGTCCTGCTACACCTGAGCATCCTTCTCCAACACCTCAACTCGATTTTTCAGAACTTCTTGCATCTTTTTTACTGATAAAACCACAACGGACTATACACATTGTTCAGTGGGTTGAGATGACCTTATTTGCTGTCTTGTGCTCAAAGATCTTCCCACCATAGGACAGGATTTAAAAAAAAAACAACCCAAACAAACAAACAAACAAACCAACCAACACCACCACACAAAAAACAACAGCCTCAGTCAGCCCAGGATGGACAAAGACAGCACAACCTTGATTGTATTCAGGTGATATTTTATGGCACAGGATAGGAAACAGAAAGGACTCCATTTCAGGCATAATGAGAAGCTGCATGAATTGGCTGAGGTGTTTGCTAGAAAATGACTTATTTCTGTCTCTAAGTATTTATCTATAACATCAATGCCATTTGTGGTTTTTTCCCCTCCTGATGGCTTATGCTGCTATCACACTCACTTGACCCATTCATCTACCACAGCTGACCTGTGCAGGAACTTCTGCAGCAACCCCATCTTTATCTTTTCCTCATAGATCCACACCAAAGTGCAACATGGGGAAACAGCTCTGTCACTCAGCTTACAGATGCAGCCAGAGATCCAGTTACTCTGAATCCTCCAGGATTACTTTGCTCAATCTGTTTCACTCCAAGGGTGAAGACTGAATGCTTTGCATTCACTTTATTTTTCTTTTCTTTCCTCCCTTTTCAGTATTGAAGGAAATGAAGCCACATCCATTCCAATTATTACTACTATCTAAAACCTTTGCAATAACGAGGCATATGGACAGCTAAACATGCACAAACTAATCAGCTTTTACTGCCTGATAAAGTGTCACACTTGTCGTGTTCCCTGATCAGCCGAGCTTATTAGTTCGCTGCATATGATGGTCACAAATTTGCATCTATTATCCACTGTCTGGAGATTTAAAAGCTTCCTGTTCTGCAAAGATTATCCATCAATGGAAGCAATTCTTAAGGGAGAAGAAAGAATATGTTAGTTCAGTGCTAGATTTGCTATGCAGGCCTTGTTGGATTTATCATCTTAATCTGTTACATTGACTGAAACCACTGCAGCCGTTTTTACCCAACTGTCTCAGAACTGATTGGCAACGTATTAGTAATAATTGTACTAAATGCTCTTCTGAATCCTTAAGAACATAAGTTAAATGGGACTTCTTTTTCTTTGGTTTGAAAATAGTTCATTATGTGCTCATAAAATCAAGTAGGTACCTGGGCAGATGTGAAGTACCTTTGGGTGGTGCAGTGTTTGGCAATTTAAGAAACTGTTTCATCCTGCCCTGCCATTGCCGTGTCATCTGAGGCCCAGTTACGGAGCGAGGAAGCAGAGGTGGCAGGACAGGGCAGGCTCTCACCCCTCTGCAGATCATGGGAAGCCAAGAGGCTCTACCTTGCTTATTTACCTTTTGAAGGACTTTTATTATTCTTAATTTTACAACTTAGAGGAATGGAATAAAGGTGAAAAATCCTCTTTAAAAGAGATGTCTGGAGCTTCTTGTTCTCCATCACCTCCCCTTAGAGTGAGGGGAGCCCCCCTCATCTCTGCTGTTCCACTGCAGTCACTGGCTCCCACTGCCCACAGTTTAGGTGAAGCAATCTGTCCTCTTTCTTCAAATGAGTTAACATGATTATTTTTTTTATTAAAAGTCCTTTGTCATGTCCTAATCTGCAAAGTGCTCTTGTGGGGTTTTTCCTCCTCCCCTTGCCTCCTCCAAAATTTGTTTGCCTCTTATGTTTTGGGATGTTTGTTAAAGATTCACTCTTTCTCTGGAATACTGCATCCAACAGTCTCATCTTCAGCAATCCACAAGTGACTAAAATGTATGGACCTCTTCATCCCACACGTACCATTTACCATACTTAATTTAATTTTCAAGAGATTCTGGGTTCAACTCTACCCACCAGCACAGGCCTGTGTAGTGCCCCACTCCACCGCATAGCAAGTAACCAACTCCTTGTCTCAAGCATGTATTTTTACATGCTAATGCACAGATATGCAGTCAATCTCCAAAATAAATTACAGATAATCTTTATCTATTTACATATTCCAAGCAGGGAAAGGAACAACTGGAAATCAGAGCCAAATAGTTTATCTTGCAAGTGTCAGGGCTAACCCACGTGGGGTTCTATATTGTTGATTCAATCTGGCTCCATTTTATTTTCTTGATAGTGCCAGTCTCCTTTCCTTCTCATTACTACCTTCAGCCAGAAGGAAAAAAAAAGGCTTATACTTATTCCAGCCATGAATCAGCAAACAGAAGATAGTACATGAGCATTCAGGCTGGCATCTTCCCTAAAGAGATTAATTGTGGCAAGCTTGCCTGGCCTTCTGCCACTTTGTATTCCTGCATAACAATCTCTGCATGGCATTTCTGTTTGCCATCCTACCCCTCCAAATGAGCATAGATATTTAGTGTAACTATGCTCTCTAAGAAGTCGAAAAGAGGTAATTAGCTGCCCTTTACTTTCTGCTCAGGTCAGCTAATCCTCAGGGTGGTCATGCAAGTTGCAGAGAGAATGTCATACAGAAATCACATCAGGCAAAGGAGTGAGTCCAAATCCAGAGTGTGAGGTAGGAGTGGGGGAAGAGAGACAAGGGAATCAACAAGGCTGGTTGGTGTATGAGCAACCCTTCCATAGGCCTACAGCAATGGAAAGGAAAGCTGAATAATTAAATTCCTTCTCTCATTAGTCTGCTCAGAAAGAATGGTACTTGAAAGTGTCAAAAAATGAGATAGTAACTGGCGATGCAATTCTCAATTGTATTTGCAAACAGTATAAAATGGCTGGCCCCATTTCCATATTTCCAAGCAGATATGCCTCATCAGAGTGATATTTGAGTAAAATAACATACAGATTGCAAAGCTCAATATGCTTAAGGTGACGTCTTTCAATAAATATGTTATAGCATCTAGTGGCACCTAGTCAGGCACTGGTAACACTGCTGCTGCTGAATAAACACACCTGCTTGGGCTAACGCTGCACCTCTTACTTATTCTAGTCTTCACAAATATTGGTCTGATCATCACTGAACCAAATCAAAAACTGTAGCAATCACAGACCACCTCTGTATGGCGGCCAGCGAGCACCCAGATTTCTGGCAAAAGCATGAATTCTCCATAATGGATAACCAGTAGTAAAAAGTAAACCAGCAGAAACATCTAGTTAATTCTCAGTGATCATATACTTCAAGGTTGTGTGACAAATGAGAGCATATGGAGAAAGTAGTAACAACTCTGCTGTGATAAACAAGACTTTCATGCTTTGTAAGATACCCCTTTGCCAAATATGTCTATCATTCATAAAGGCAGAGCCACATAAGAGGCAGAGGAAGAGAAACGTTAACTCCATTACACAGGTACAGTTGAATGGTCCAGCAAATTGTGCAATAAAAGATCATTATTGCTTATAATACTGTTCAGACAACTGACCTGTGCAGTTCGAGCACTGCCATCTTTGACCACAAGGGACTTAGAGTCATCATAAAATTACAGTAATTTTTCAAGTAAACCTCTTCTACTTCTAAAAGACACAAACCAGGATGAACCAGAGCTGCCAGATATTACCATTCTATATGAAAACTATAAAAGACACCAAGAAAGTATTTGCTATTTGTGGACACCAAGAGAGAAAGATGGAAAAAAATAATTGTCTCCAACTTAGTGACTGGGAAGCTGAGGAAAAGACAACTGCTCTGTGACTGTTGCACAGATCCAAGCAGCATCCAGTGGCTTAGTGTCTCACCCCTCTGCTCCAGCAGTTTATTCTTCACATTCTTCTGCCTCTTGAGACTAGGCAACTAAATATTTATAAGGGATGAACAGAAGTATTTAGAAGAGGAGAACATTAACAAGAAGAAGAAAAAAAAAAAGAAACAAAGTCTTTTACAAATTAGAAACAAACCACCTCTGCTGTTAAGTAGTCTGTAACCAAGGGTACTGTGCTATTCTCTCAGGTTTTTTTCACCCAAACTACTTAATTCCATGGGGGGATTTAGCTTTACAGGTTTAATTTGGTCTGTGAAGGTAACAAAAGATAAACCTTCCATTGAGACCATTTCCCTTTCTGGCTCTGCTCATGAGACTTGAGCCAAGTTCTGCCCTGGAGAAGAGGCACTCCAGTCTCTATTGATGGCAAAAATACAGCGAGATGTAGGTCCCAATTTAATTGTGACTATTTAAATCACTGCAAAATAAACTGTTTTCCCAGGAGCTTCATGAAGTAAAGTGGAAGTAAAAACTATTTTTTATTCAAGTAAACAAACCGGGAGAGTAGACAATCTTGTTAATGAAAAACACTGAAAATAGCTGAAAGAATAATTCCAAGAGTCGCAAAGATGACACACTGTAGAATATGGAACGGCAGCTGATTAGCAGTCCCATCCTTATTTTCTAATGGTGTGTAATTAGTGGTTTCTTAAAGAAGATGCACATGGCATTTGTTCAAACTAAGCACAGGCTCTGTTTGCTAAAGACATGGAGCTTCAGTCTTATCTCAAACATGTTGCAATGCCAGGATGTGCCCTTTCTTAAGGCTGCGTTCTCAAATAACTACTGTACCACATTTCAACACCACTATACTCATTCTCTGAAAAATCTTTCAGAATGTCACAGAAAGGAGTCTTTTAACATTTCAGTCATTATATTTTAGTAAAAAGGAATGTGTAATACCAAGAATCTATTTGCCAAGGAAGCTGGCTGATTTATTTGAATATTTGCACAGCTTTTGCAGCAAATCTCCTGCATTGTTTCTTCTGCATTTTCAAATCAGAGAAAAAAACCAAGTATTTCAGTAGCATACAAATGGAGCAAACAATACCAGCCTCAAGGGAGTGGGGAGTAAGAAAAAGCCTAAAGACACATACACACAGGAAGAACAAAAATCAACTTTTTAAAATAAGGGAATAATTTCATGCAAACATGGACCTTATAGCAACAGCATTAGAACAAAACAATGCAATACAAGATGTCATATGGCTAAATATCAGCAAAAAAGTAATAACAGGATCTACCTCTCTGGTAAAGAACTTAACACAGTCTGCTTAAAGTTCAGAGAGTTACAGCATGAAGTAAACAGGTCCATATCCCAGAAAGTCATCTTACCACTCACATTACGAATTATCTCAATTAATCAATAAGAATATTTTTTTCCACACCAATGTGAGCTTTTGCATCAATGTAGGAAACGTCAATGCTCATCCTAATGCCTACAAGAAATAGAAAGTGCACGTGTGTATCTGTGGTGGGCTATTTCTCCCCATAACACATTTCTTTGTGCAACAAAGGCATTAAGCCTCCACACTGAGGTCCTCCAGAATGATGGAACTACCGTTATCCAAATTCAAAGACAAACACTTTGAATAGCATGGAACTTGCATTTGGGGAAAAGTCACATGGATGGAAAGGATTTCAGCTTGGAAAAATCCCACTGAGAATGAAATTGGGAATTAACCTGGGTCTAAAGATATCCCCTCCTCCAAAACCTTTCCTGCAAAGCACAGGCACGTGGCTCTGCTTGTGACACTATTCTTGCCATCTCGGTGCAGGAACAACAGAGTCAAGCAGAGGTTCAGAGAAACAGAAAAGTGTTTTCTTTTGTATTCCTGCACAACCATTTAGAGCCAGACCCTGAACCCAAAAATTTCGTACAGATAAACAAGAAAGTCAACAGTTCAAATTATTTTCTTAGGTAGATGTAAGAACAGAAGTGAAAATACCAAAGCTAAGGGAGAACAGAGCTGAAAGATGGGAGACAGTAGAACTGACTGGCTTGGAGTTATCTTTTACACATTCCCTTTGCAATCTGTATTACCAGCTTTTCTGTTGAGATATACTAGAATTTTGCATGTTGTCAGGTATTTGAGGAAGCAAAACATGTCGAAGTACATAACATCATATTCTATCTAGCAGAAGACTTTATTCTACTGACAGAAATATGCATTTTTTTAACTTTTTAAATTGTATGTGCAGCAGCTGATTAAATGTCTAACTAAACTTTTACTTCAGGCAGTCAGAAAGTGCTCTAAAAATTGCCTATCAAAGTGATGAAGTGAAGGACAGATAGGTGCAGTAAGGGGTATCCACCTGTGCAACCAGCAGCGTCTCACCTGATGGGAAGAGGCATTGCAGGTTTTTCTCTACAAGGTGTGCGATGAGCATACTGCTGAGACCTGGTCCCACAGCAGGAAGGGCTGCTGGGCAAGACATGCACACCTGAAGTCCTGCTGGGTGACCGTTTTTTCAACCCCCTCCTTAGAAGAAGACCTTCTCACACTTTTCCTCCACAGAGCAGAAGCAAAGTTAAAAGGAAAAGAAGGTGCTCTTAGTGACGTGATCCAGTGAGGGATAGCCTGTGTATCAGGCACACAGTGCCTGATACTGATGATCTTTCAGTTTTACCTGGGAGTGAGATGCAGACGAGGGCCTGTAGGTACTGCAAGAATAAAGTCTTCTTTGGTACCATATTGTGGAAGATACTACTACAGATAAAAAACCTCTGCCCTTTTTAAAGGTGGGACTTAAAAAAAAAAAAAAAAGTCCCTCTCCAAACACTTTCTACACACACCCCCTGCTTTAGGGTTCTAGCAACACTTCTGGAGCCGGAATTCATGAGAAGCAAAGCACCATGATGTAGAAGTAGAAAACAAATGGATCTACTGTTTAACTCACCTTGTTAGTGACCCAGGAAGCTCATTGCAATTCTAAAGACTCTCCTTTTGACTCCAGGCAGGTCCCTTACAAGCACAGCCACAAATGAATTTGTAGCTAAAATTAGGTACTCCAACCTCATGCCTTGAGGTCTTGCTGTGGGACTGAATCGTGCCTTTTTTTTTTTTTTTTTTCACATTCCCTGTGCAATACTCAAGGAGCAAGACCAGGCCAGCATGAATTTTGCAACAGAAAGTGTTCATTCAGTGTGTACTTTGCATGTGGCAAAAGTGCATGAGAAGTCACAGATAGGAGAATGCCTACCTTAGAGACTCTTAATTCACTTAGAAGAAAGCTGGGATCCCACCATCTCAGCTCTGTGAAGGCAGAGACACTCTGGGCCAAAACAGAACTCTTAGTGCTGGAAAACAAAATTAAAATAAACACATTAGTCAACTATAAGACTTTAACCATCTTCAGCTGGTGACAGCTAAGCAGACTTTCAGGATCATCATTTTGGATGGGGTACCCAAATCCTCACTAAGCACCTATCCTTAGCTTGGGCTCCAATCTCAATTCTTTGTCACAAAAGAGAGCAAACACCAGTTGCCTGTTTTGTGGGAGGCTGTGAGGATAGTGCTAAGATATTGAAAGAGCATCAGTCATAAGTACCCATGAAATCCTGGATTCCAACAAATTGAATATTAGCATAGAAAAAGGTTGTGCTGGCTTAGATGTAGAGTAGCCTGATCGTTAACATTATTTCTGTTTTACAATGTAAAATCTCTCTGTGCAGCCATATATAAAATTCAAGACTAATTCTTTTTAATAATGGTTTGCTTCAAGATGCAATACAACTACTATTACCCATTATTAATGTAATAGTATTCAAAAACTACAGTATTCAAAACCCACAAACTACTCACTCAGCAAACAAAAATTCTTTTCTGGATGGGCAGCATCTTTCTTTATTTCACTCTTCACACAATCACTTACTGCTACTGCCTCATTCTTCACAGATATCTTCTGCAGAAAGAAAAAAACAAACAGTGAGTTAATCAGGATTAAAATTCCTTTCTCTGAATTCCTGCCAAAGATCATTCTGTTACTACCCAGATTGGCTGGCCCTATCTGGCCTTCCAGGCGGTGCTCATGGCATTATTCTGCCTATGCTGTACCTGAGTTAACAGGACAGAACACAAAGCAGGCTCCAAGGCATTGACTGGACACACCTCCTGCCTATGTAGCAGAAGCTGCTGATGGAAAAGATCTCAAGGAGCAGGTTGTGTGCTGTTTGCAGCAGAGCCACAGGTGCTCTCAGTCAACAGCAGGCAACGAGGCAGCACAAGACACTCTGTTAGGACTGGGGGACTTGAATCTTACTTTTATCATAGGATTAGATACCATAGCCACTGTGGGCCAGCTGTTTTTTATACAGAAAAAAGCGGCAACACAGCACCCCTCTAGGAATACACTTAGCATGACAAGCTCAGCAGTTGTTTACCACTCTGTACCTTTCCTGCAGCAAGTGAGACAAAAGACAGGATTTGAATGTGA
>VXBL01000533.1:1416833-1438025 GCA_013400195.1 Aramus guarauna
AAAAAAAAAAAAAAAAAAAAAGTAAAACTCATCGGTTGAGATAAAGACAGTTTAATAAGGACAGAAAAGGAAGATAGCCCCAGTTATATACTAAGCATGATGTCATTTGGTATGGAATATCCCTTTGGTCATTTTGGGTCACCTGTCCTGGCCATGTCCCCTCCCAGCTTCTTGGGCACCCCCGCCTTCTCATTGGCAGGGCAGTATAAGAAGCTGAAAAGTCCTTGACTGCTTGGCAACAACTAAAACATCAGTGTGTTATCAACATTATTCTCCTCCTAAATCCAAACCACAGCACTATACCAGCTGGTAGGAAGAAAATTAACTCCATCCCTGCCAAAACTAGGACATCCTGGTTTTCAACATCACGTGTCCATGAGGGCCTCCTGTCCCTTCTTTGGCAGGAAAGGCAACTCCATGCCTCAGTCTGTCTGGATGAGGACCGGCACAGCAGTCCTGATGTAGCCGGCATTTGACACCCCTGTCTCTAGAGAACCCCCACTACAGCAGATCAACTGGGGCCAATGCCCTGGTGGGAGCCCCCAGGGGGAGGCACGGTTTCCCTGGGGGCAGAGCTTCCAGCCTAAGACACAGCCAGGCACCACTTCTTACGGCTGCAGAGCCCCTTCAGCCCATTTTCACCTCAGGAAATCTTCCTCTTCTCTGGCATGCCCTTTGAACAGTACCTAAAATCTCAGGGAGGAGAAAAGAGTAACTTTTTCTGGGAGTGCAGGGAAGTAATATATTATATTTGTATATATTGTAGATATGCATACATATATGTGTATGTATAGATTTGTCATATATATTTGAGTTATTGTGAAACAATTCCCCCTACAAATAATGCTGAGAGGCACAGGGGTTTCACCAGTCACCTTGCAAGAAATCACATGCTTTGGCTATTGAGGAGCTGGATTTATAAAGTTGTTTTCTTTTCACTAAGTTTTTCATGTGTTTCATAAAGTAGAACATGGAGTAATTTATTGCTTGTCTAGCATCTCTCATACCAAAAAGATTACAAAAATGTTTCACTGCCAATTACAGTTAACCAGCCTCACTCAAAGGCAGCAGAGCTAATGCTGGACTCACACAAGCTCAGAAATTCACGGGCAGATGAAAGATCTCAAAGCTCAATTACTTTTCATGGACACAATTCCTGTCACCTTCCTTCTAACCATATCCTTCCCAGGAAGAGGGATCTGAAAGCTGAAGAGCTCAACACCGATGGCTTGAAAGGAAAGCTGTGAGCCAAGCTGGCTCAAGAAAAACATGTAATGGAGCATTCCCAGGCAGGGCACAAGGACAAAAAAAGCAGAAAGCTCTCCTCCTCCCTCAATGTCCTCAAAATGGCAAATACAGGCCAGAACAATGAGCACAGTTAGAGTCATAGGATAAGAGAAACTGGCTAGGGCAACACAGCAGCGAGATTTTTAAATGAGCAGGATCATTTATATTTGACTTCGAAAAGCAAGGATATGACTATTCTCAGCCTGGTGTGGAGATATTTTTATTGCTTGACTTTTACATGAACTTATCAAGCTAGTATTTGGACAGTAAGAATACATTGCAGGGATATATCAGTATGTCTGTAGTGTGTCTGGCAGGGACTTGCAGCTTCTCTATTCCAAGCCTCAGGCAATAATGTCCTGGGTGACGTGTTTCTGTGCTGAAGCACTGAACATCCATCGGATTTATGCAATTCACAATGCTTACGTGCTGACTTCAAAATCCCTGAGTATAGATGGCACTGAGATCTTTTTCCCCTGAAGAAAAGGTTATTCTTCTTCTTTAGAAGATGGTTGGAGCCACAGACAATACATAATGTTTTGAAGTCTAAGCTTTAATTAGAGAGATAAACGTATCTTCTTTTGTTATAAGGGAAGGTTGTATTGAATGCGTGACAATGAAACTGCTTCCAGGACAACCACCAGAGATGTTCCTGCAAGGAGCTCTGGAGAAGGAAGATAAAGAGCTCGCTCTTCACAAACACTGGCTTTTTGCCATCTTTGCACTTTTGTGACTCATCTCTTACTGATTTCAGTAGGAAGCACAAAACCTTAAATGCAAATAATACTTCTCATCCTGTTTTATCAAGGGCAACGTCCAATGCTAAATCCAAAGTTAGTCAATTCTTTAATATTAACAATACTAAGGAAAGGAGGAGATGTTCATGTGGAAACTTATGGGGCTATTGTCAGGTGAATAAAATATTATAAACCATGAAAGATAATGGGCCTTTGGAGCAGAGCTGGTTTAGTTCTCACAAGTGCTGCTGCTGCTGCTAAGAGTTAAGTATGATACTTCCTTGTTTAATAGAGTCCCTTGCAAAAATATGCCAATCAAAATACTGTGGCTTGTATCTGAGAGATGCCCTTGTCCAGCACAGTCAGAGAACAGTGTAAACAGCACAATTCAGTCTTCTTCCTTGGCACACATCGAACAGCAAGCAAACCCTAAAACACAGGCAAACAATCCTAGCGAGCAGCGTGATTAGGTCTGCTCCAGAACACCTGTACGCAAATAAAGACAAAGAGAGTGCAAGCGTGTATCTGTCTCTCTGGGAAGATGAAAACACAAGATCTGGCAAAGTCCAGTGTGTCCCAAGTGGGCTGATACACAAGGATGAAATGACCCACACTGCAAGAAAACAAGCAAAAAGAGATGACAAAATCTTATATTCAATACTACAGCCTAAGTTTTCTTGACTACAGACTTCAGACTAGATTTTCAAAGGCTGGTGCCTAAAAGAACAAATAATGATATGGTCAATGTAACCTAAAATATATACATACATACATATATATATGAACAATAATGCAATGAAGGTTTGGCTAAGGACAAGCTTGGAAATGCAGCCTCTGGGGAATCTTCTTTTTCATGAAATTTTAAAGATGCACATAAAACACAGGTTTTGGTTGTGTGCTTAGAATTGTGTGGAATCAAGTAAGAGTAAAAACCACTTCCTTGGTATCCATGTACTACTAGAAAGAATGAGCACTGACAATCTGGATGCTTAAAAATAAGATTAACCCAAACTTGGGCAAAATTCCTTATCTTCCCCCTCTTCCAAGGTGGTTGGCGGTTCTCTGTCTTTGTCCCAGGAGTCAGCTCATTATAACTGAAGGAACCCTGGATTTTACAAAGATGTTCTTCTTCTGAAGTAAAAAACCAAACATCCTAGCATAAGGATTCACATTTGCAGACTTCGGCACTCAACTTTAGAGCAAACAGATTTCGATCTGATGGTTCACATTGGCATTTGCTGTTTTATAATGCAAATGGGAGTTTCTAACACCTGCTGTGACAACCTCTGGGCAGAGCTGGGTGTCCCAGGGTGCTGCTGGAACCTGACAGTAATCAGTGGTACTGTTCCCAAAGATGTTGCTTCTTACAGTGCCAAATCTTCCCATCCCTGTCCACTTAGAGGTTTCTGTTCACTGCAGGAACCCCTGCAGTTGGGTGATGGTTGAACCCAGAGTGATGGGCTGGAGCAGAGGATATTTCCAGCAGAGCTAAACTGGTGCACAGACTGAATCCTGATGAGAAAACCAGCATGTATCACTCTGCCTCATGGAGAGAGTATCCCTGTCTCAGTCTCAGCATCCCCAGGATAGTTTAATTCTCATATTTTAATTTCACTATTATTCACATTATTCCACTTTATCTTGTCATTATTTCCCACAAAAAACTCCACAATGATGAAGCCCCTCAAATACAAACAGAATATTTCAGCACGTTATCCCCCTTTGCCAGTTAGTGCAACACATGCAGCCTTCCTTTGATTTCCCTGACTTAAGGATCATCCAATTTGCTGCAATGCTGCACAAAATAAATCACTAACCTCTTAAAACAGCAAAAGGAGGACATTTAATGAGTCAAAGACAATATTGTATTACCAAAGCAAAGATTAAAGGAACTAAATTGTTCCTTTAAAATAAAATTTGAAAGCTTTACAGAGCCCAAGAAAGCAAAAAAGCCACATATGAAGGAAATACAATTACTCCAACCATAGAAATACAAATGTTATTGGTAGAAAACATAGCAGGGTTTTTTGAGAGAACATCACTGAATGAAAGCAAGAGAAGCAAAAACTGGATGAAAGGAAGAAAGGATGAGACAGATGAAAGAAAAGATGAGAGCTGGGTGAGAAAACAGGAGGGTCATTTCCTTTATCTAGACTTGCTAACTTCACTGTTCAGAAACAAAGGCAGTGACTGTTCTTCACAAAATTCTCTCCAAGGACTCTGCAGCCCATTTGGTGATATTTTTAAAAAACAGTTTGAAGAAAAAAAACTATATTCTTTAATGTCACTTAGCAGTAGTCCAGCAGCTGGGGATTTCTGTTCATACAACGGTTTGAAATTTTTTCTGCTCTAGTTATTTCATTACAACCATAGGATTTATTACATGGTAATTCCCTGAGCTCTTATAAATCTGTTTGGTGTGGGGGGGTTGTCTTATGATTCCAGTCTGGCAACAAATTTTCCATATAAAATTTAATCTATTGTATCTCACTTTTGTATAATCAGATCATTAAAATGCATTGCTAATATGTAAATCTGAACTAACCTCATTACCATAATTATGCTCCATAATTATTGAATAAACAAGCATTTTAGAGTTTCTGAAGTCTGCTGAGAATGCTTTTCCAGTTTGGGAGTGGCTTTAATTATGTGCTCCCTAATCATAATTATAAACCTTAGTGACAATCCTGCTATGTGACTGTTTTAAAAGGTGCTCCTAATCTGATTGGCAAGGACCAAAGGTTCATGTGCTGAGAGCACATCAGACAGCAGCCTTCAATCACAGCCTGACTGCCATGCTCCACATGAATTACTATAATTGTTTAATTTATAGACAGGGCTTTGCTCACAGGCCTCCATGTACTTTAAGGAATTATAAGCAATAAGTCAAATTCTGCCTTTCCCTCTGAAAGGGGAATTAGTGAGTGAACATCTCTGTGTGTCACATAAGTTTATTCAATGTAAAGTATTCTGAGGTAACACAATCACCATAGGTTTTACACCTGCACTGCACAGATGCCCAATGAAACAGCTTTCAAGTGTGCTGCCTACTGAGTACTTTTTCTCTATTTTTTTCCCAAGGTTTTTGGGGGTTTGTTGTTTGTTTTTTGGTGTGGTTTTTTTTTTGGGGGGTGGTGGTGGTGGTGGTTTTTTTATTATTATTATTATATCCCTAAATGAGGCATAGGGTAAACATCAGATCCCCAGCTGCACTGAAGCTAATAAACCTTTGCCAATGTATGGAAGATTCAGTCCATTACCTTCAGAAAGCATCATGAGCAGAACCCTGCTGACTTCTTCAATCCGGTTTCATCTTTAATAAGAAGCACATCGTTCTCAGACAACCATTGTCAGAACACGCTGTCACATCTTGACCTAAACAGAAAATGGAAACTTACTGTCTTTGCAGGCCCCAGAAAAAGATATCCACAATCTGTGACAGATATGACCTTTGAAAAAATTACTCATAAATGATCAATAAGGTCTTGGCAACATTTGGGTGTCCTTGACCCAGAGTGATATAAACAAAAATACCCATGATACTGAGCTTTTCTCCTTTTACATGAGATTTTCTGTAGGAGACTTTAATTAAAGTTTGTCAAAGTGTAAGAAGGTCAATAAGATTGATCCATACAATTTTTCAGAGTGAAAATGAAAAAAAAAAAATAAAGCGTTTGATCTATATATCAGAAAAATCAAGCATAAACAATGTAGTAGGCATACTAATGAACCTGCTAACACAGAAGAAACAGCTGATTAACACCACCACTATGGTCCTCCAAAGGGCAACAGAAAATATAAAACACATACAGTAGCAAGGGTCTTTTGACTCAAAAAAATCTGCAAACAAATGAAAAAACCCCAAAACAATCAAACAAACAAAACCCAAACAACCCAAGAATCAGATTACTTTACTACCTTTTTTAGAGTCCCAAGGCTCATCTGATTTTCATAAACAAGAGAAAGAGACTAAAAATACCCCATCTCTCGGAGGGTAGCTCTCTTTCTCCAGTTCCTTGTAATAATGTCCCTCGACAGCCTGTCCTCTACATATTCAGTCTCTCAGGTCTCCTTCCCTGGAAAGTGAACTAGAAAGGAAGCTCAAATTAGATTCAGGCAGTGATGAACATTACCATTTTGGTGAGCTGAAGCTTGTCAAGCTCTCTTATCCTTTCGGTGAACATCACATTACCTGACCATGGGACAAAGATTTGATGTGAAATTACACTTCACTGTGCATTTATAGGACAGACAGACTGTTTTATCTTAGATGGGCAAAAGAAAGATCAGACCTTTAGAGAAAAGAAAAAAGGATTATTCACGTTTACTGACAATAGCATCACCTTGTAGGCAAAGACCAGCACTTCTCTTTTCTATGTATGGATTTTGTGCCCTTCTGCACAATTTTTTTTTTTTTTTTTTTTTGAGAGCATTGGAAAGAAAAGTGACAGGAGTAAACATTAGTGAAATAAATCATTTGCTCTTAAGGAGTTCAAGATGTAGAATAAAAAGAAATTCAAGTGATACAAGAAATGTATATTCAGAGAAACACATTAACCTGGAAATTAACCACAAGGAGCTGTTTTGGATACATGAAATAATTCTCAAGCTAAATTTAAATCTCAATATATCCCATTAAATCCTGAGTCCATCTTTTCCCTGCAGAGGAATTACCAGTGCAGGGAAGCTGGTAGAAGGAAAGATAAGATCGGTGATTTGTTCAGTAGGAAAATCTCAGCACAATACCAAGCTTAGAGCCCACACTAAGAATGACACTGACTAGTAACAATAATGCTTTTCATTTCTGTAGGGCTTTTCAGTAGGAAATCTGGAAGTACTTTCAAGTATCCATTTATTAAGCTTCACTAATGAAATGATACGTGTGTGCACATCTTCTGGATTAAAAATTCTGGGGCTAGATTTTTTTTTTTCTTTTGTGTAAAAGGCAAAATAACATAGTAGTTTCTGGTCTTTCGTGCAAGACTGTTCTTCCTCCTATTCTCTTTTTCTGTAACCTGAATCTTATATCCCAACCTGCATTGCACCACAGCTTAAACAGCCTGGATTCGCACCCCTTTTCCTAGGTGAGGGGCAGGTTTGGCCCCACTCTTCCTCAGGTGAGCCAAACTCACATCTCCTGCCATCTCACCGAGCCCATGACTCCTGGAATAGCACAGACATATTCCATGGTGATACACATCTTAAAAAGAAAGCAAACCCCCCCTGATGCAAGACACCCGAGCCTGCCAGGACACAGCAGAAAGCCAAGTGTAGCACAAGCATCTCAAAATGCTGTATGGCTCTTTTGCCCAGTCACTACCACTGCCCACCCAGAGATATGTAGTGGTTTACAAGTGCAGCACTCAGCTGAGAGCAGAGAGGGGCAAGGAAGAGGAGCAGAGGGAGAGCAGGGCTTGCCCTCCTTTGGGAGCAGAGGCTAAGGTCCCTGCAGAAATGCCTCCTTGTCTTGGGAGGCTTTGCTGAAACTGGAGCACAGAAATCATTCAGGTAAAAAACCCAAACAAAACAGAGCCAATGTTATTTAGAAGATACTCATTTTAACTTCACATGACAAAGGAAGCAGCAAACAGCAGCACAGAGACAACAGTGACCAGCAGAGGATGGGAACCTCCTACACCACCTTCACTGCAGAACAAAACATATATGGACCCTCAGAAGAAGGGTTAGGAACAAAAGCTCATTACCTCAACACATCATTTTAGCCATGAGATCAATGTATCTTAGGGTGCAGTTTCATGGCAAACTCAGATTAAGCCTGCAAGGCTGCTGAAAAGAGCCATCCTGCTCTCATGGCTGTGTCCCAGCCTGTATCACAAGATCATTGGCCTGACATTGAATTTTTTTATTTTTTTTTTAAACTGTTTGCTTATTGTTATGGGTTTACATTTCAGCTGGGTAGGTGAGCTGATTGGGCTGTGCAGCCCTATGAGCATTAGTGCGGGGGCCAGGGAGGCAGCAGGAATCAGCAGCTGCAGCAGCAGACATGGCAGGACTGCCTCAAGTGTGGGGCTGCTCCTGACCTGTCTGGATCTGCCTGAGCCAGCCAGCTAGGAGTGGGCCCAGCAGAAGAGTTTTCCCACCTTGAGGCACCAACTGGTTTACTTCTCTTCTGCTCACGAAGCTTGTAGGATCTTACTTATTTCTAAAATATTATCCCTGTGTCACAACCAGTTCATACAGCCTATATGTGTGACAGTTTTTGTCGCAGATAAGAAGCAGGCATGCAGGCAAACACTATCATCCCATATGCTTCATTTTCTTAAGTGAAAACTGGTGTTGATTCATCAGTAAAAACAGCTGTTTTCTTGAATTGCAAATCTTGTTATCACTAGGTGCAGACACACCCAGCCACTGAACCAAGATGGGCCATTCTTTCACCTTTCTTAGCCAATTTGTACTGACAGAAGAGCAAAAAAAGAACAGGAGACTGCCTGGGCACGGGCACTGTACGTGGTTTAAAGCCGCTATAGCACCTCCCGTCATGTCTGTCTCTCCTGCAGTCTTCAGTTGCAACCAACAGGACAGAGGGAGAAAGGAAAGGAGCTGCGTGACACACCATGATGACAACTCACAGATTTTCTAACATCCCTCCTTTGACTTCAATAAGCAGATTTCCCAAACTCAGTACATACCATGAATCACATGGCTGAAAATCGTGAGCTAGCCTTGTCTTCTGCCTTCAACTCATGATGAAATGTGCTCCTTATATTGGATGTTTCCTGACTGACCCTAGGATGAGACACACAGAGGGACCTTCCCACTGGCCTGGAGATTATTGCAAGATGATGCTCAGAGCCTTAAATTCAGTTTCAAATTCTCTGTTTCACTGGCAATTTCTTTCAGCTGACTGCAGATTTTTTTTATTTTTTTTATTATTTTTTTGGGGGGGGGGAAGAGACATAAAAATTAAAAGATTGAAATGACCTGAAATGACCATCCCAGATTTCCCCACCTTCTTCCTCTGTGCATCTCCTAAGTAGTTTCTCAGTGCAGAAGAGCTGTTATTGCACTCTGCACGTGCTTGTGACACTTGACTTCAAAGGAAGAACTGCAAGCCCCTCTTCCTGAAGCAGCACTAAAACAGTTAATTACACTAAGCTAGTTAATAGCCTTTCATCATCAAGGACTGGCTTTTCTGCACACAGGAACAGAATCCATTTATTTTTTATGTATATCCTTTTATTTATCTCACTCCTACCAGCTGTATGATAATTTATTCTCTGTCACTGTTCTTAACTCATGAGTTCATTTAAAGTGTGATAGCAGTGGAAATACATTAACAGTTTCAGAGAATAAAACCTTTCCGAAAATGGAATCCAGCACTTTACTTTTACAAATACAGAATTTACACATTTGCACTTGTCTTAATTAATTAAATCCATACGGGAATTACCCAAGCCATACAGTATGGCACAATATATATGCTGATACCTAATTATCATCAATTCAGGCAGAACAAAAAAGCCAGAAAACCGCCTCAATGTAAGAGGTGTGTTGCGACCGGCCAAGGAGTGAACGGAACAGTCCTGAGCTGACAGTAGCTGCTTTGACGTGTCTGGGATGTGGTTCCTCAGGCTAAGACTTTGCTGTAGCCAGAAGGAATGGACTCCGTCTTCTTTCCATCTATCCCTGCATACACATCCCATTTCCCTCACTATGTAATACGTGGCCCATTTAGTTCATTGATTCAGCTGAAGATTGAACAAGTTTAGGTAAAGTTAGTTTAGTGATGCTGGAAATGGCTGGCAGTGAAAGGAGAGCTGGGGCCATTTTGGCCCCACATAACTGCACCCTTGGAAAACCTCAGATTGCTCCAAGCCACCAGTTTCTGAGACATCAGAAAAATACCTAGGAGCCATTTCTCCTCCAGAGCCACACTAGTGCATGTGCTATTGCCGGATAAGGGTGCAAGGCTCTGAAGAGCAACAGACTCTTATCAGCCCACTGACCCCTGGAAGCCCTTTCCATGGAGATGTTGAGCTCTGCAGTTTCCGTGAGCTCTCAAGAGCCTTCAGCTCCCTGTCGGTTTTTGCCGTGCCAGTTACGTGGCCATCGCTAACCCACATCAGCAATGCTTTTGCACTATGCAAGAGCCACAGCCACTTCTCCCTTGGGAAGTGAGTTTGCAAAAGAATTATCTTCTTTTAGCCACTAATCCTGTTTGCTAGTGCAGCAGGGATGCTGACAGAGTGCTTTGCCCTCAGCGGCGGCTGCGGCACGGTGCCCTCCACAGCCCGCCACATGGCCCTGGCACAGCCCTCGGCAGAGCCCAGCAGCGCAGCTCAGCCGCGGGACCGCAGCTGCTGCGCTGACGGAGGAACAGCAGCTCCGTGCTTCAGGAGATTAAAAAGCCTGAGCAAAATAGATTGAAGGGGTGGGTTTTTTCCAAACAAACTTTTCCTCTCCCCCTTCTCCTTTTTCCTCAGCCTCTTCTGTGTAATTAAGAGCAGTTAGAAGAGAATTAACCAGCAAAAAAGGCATCAGCTTCTTGGGTAAAACAGCCACTTCGCAGAAATGCTTCCAGATCTTTGCGTGAAACGTCAGCTGTTCTTCGTAAATGGCCTTTCAGAGAAAGGCAGCTCTGAGAAAACAGCCATAGAGATGGCACACAGCTCATGTGCAGCAATAAAGACTGAAGGGACAATCTGATAGTCAACTGCCAAATTGAAAATACATTGGGCCTCTCCCCAGAGGCAGTGGCCTGGCTGCAAGGAAGCCTCCGGTATATGCAAATAAGCAAAGGAAAACAGGAAGGGGGAAAAGTTAGGAAAAGACATACACATCCACAATCCATCGTAACAATCATTATCATTGATTTTGCTGCTGTCTTTAAGGGAGGCATCTATTACAGGAACCAATACTTAATGAAATTAGAAAGAAACACATATGCTTTCCCATAAACATGCTGGAGACAATTGCCCATCACTGTTCATTTGTTACAACTGTCTAGATTCAGCCACAATCTGGAAATACCATTTCAATATCGACACTGCTCTTAAGCAAACATGTAGGGGGGGAAAAAAAAAAAAAAAAGAATTCTACAATTCTACTTACTTCGTTGCTGGTCAAATCAGATCGTCTTTTACCGGCTGCACTGGGTAGAAACATTCTGCTCCCATCAAGAAGCGTTACTTGCACAGCTACTAATATGCTCTAGTCAATACCCCAGTAGAGAAATAGGAACTACACAACATACAAAAGATTATTTCAGTCTTCATGTTCACCTGTCGTGCCCTCGCTCATACACTGTTAAGTTGATAAAGCACTTAAAAATCAGATGCTTCTCAGTTTTAAAATTATAGTTCTACCCATCAGCCTCCTTTAACTAGAAATTTCTCTCTAAATGAAAGAGATGCAAGTGACAGCATTGATTATACAGGGCATAAAAGCTTTTTTCTGAAAAACCCATTTTAAATGGTTTTCCTCATGCCTTAAAAGTGTCTGTAAAAAAATTATTTTGCAAACCTGCTTTTTTTTTTTCCTGTGGATTAATGTGAAACATAAGAAGTTGTTACCTTCCAGGTAACGTCAGTGGTGCTCATCACTGGACTCCTAAACCTGGAAATCACCTGTGATGAATCCAACTCGGAAAGAAGCTAATGTGTACAGCCTGAACTCTTTCACAAAGGCTTTTAGCTACATCTCACTCGAAGTACCTGTGCACTTTGGATGAAACAAAATTTTCAGCTTCAGTTATTACACAGTTAAACAGCATAGCTGTCCTCAAAAACACCAGAGAGCTTTTTTAGATCAGCTCTGTGTACCAGGTAGAAGACCAAAATTGCAAAAGCATTTTATCTGATTTACTCCAAGATCAGGCTCCTGGGGCTTTTCAGGTTAAAGAGGTGAATTCTGAAGTTCTGTTTGTATATAATAGAAAATTGCGGCACTTTAGTGTAATTCTTGCTTCTCCAAAATACAATGTCACTAATGCAGGGCTGGTTCTAACATGAAAGTCTGGCTGTAGCACAGGCCTATCAAGCACTACAGTATACACCAGTTTAAATACCATTATGGAAAACCTCTAAGGAATTTCATAAAACATAATAGGCTTTTTAAAACCAATGGTTTAGAGCAAGAATATTTCTCTATTAACTAGTACTATACAGTTCAAAAATTTCAGAGTGTTCTCAAACTCTATTAAATTCTATCAGCTCTCAGAATCACTTCCATAAAACCCTTTTTAGACCCAGAGTCAGCCAAAAACTTAATCAAGGACCCGAGCTTAAACATATGACTTTTACTACCCCAGTTCCACTGAGCACTTCAGCATGTGTTAATTTTAAGCACACGCTTAAGGCACACTTGTGTCAATGCCAGCAAGAGTTGTAAGGTCTTTGGCAATGGGTCCTTTTTTTTTTTTTTTCTTTCAAAGCACTCGGACTATATTTATACTAACACAGCAATACAGCCGTACTGGTCCCTCTCAAAAGAAAATGAAAATCCCCATAGGTGTTAGGTGGCAGACACTGTGAAACCTGCAGAGGCTGCTTAAAGTCCCAGTTCAGCCCTTGGCTAGAACTGCCAGAGAGCGTGGATTTGTGCCAGACGGGGCGAGGAACGGCTGCTCTCTCCTGCTGCCCAGCGCTGTCTCTGTGAGCCTCGGCGCTGCTGCGCTAGCCCTTTCCCTTACCAAGGTACTCCCGCTGCAGCTGCATCTTTCTGTGTCTGCCTTTCTGCATCTACAATAGATGAGCCACAGCAATAAAAATGAATCTGAGTTTAGGAGCATATAGTATAACTCCTAACATTTGGAAGCATGAATATTTTGGATTTTACTTCATCCCTTCACCAAGGCAGTCTCTGCCTTGAATAAGCTTTATAGTGTAAAATCTTTTGTTTAAGCTGCCCCAAAATGAGCAAGCAAACCAGGTTCCAGATTTGCCTGTTTTATAGCACAGTGGTTTATCACAACTAAAATAGCAAAACTGGGCTCCTATTCATATGCCATTTTATAATTTAGGAAATGGGAAAGGAGGAAGTAGAGCTATACACATCCATATTCCAGCTCTGCGCTCGAGCAGAACAAGATTGAAACAAGGTTGCATAGACCCTATGCAAAATTCTAGTAATGCGTGCATTGCCACAAGTTTTAAATCATGACAGTCATGATGACATCTGTGCCAGTGAATACACGGTGCTCTGTCACGCTGCTGTTAGCTTTCTTCTCTCAGCAGCTCAACTTATTTGTGTGCTTCTGCGAAGAGCTCCAGCATGTCCTCCTGGGTGGCAGGACACAGAGTGAAGAAAGCTGTTAGCAAATCAATCCTAAAGTGATTTATTTCCAAGTGGCAGATACCAAGCAGGCAGCATATATTTATCATTTGGACAAGGCCTTAATAAAGATAAATTCAGAGTATAAGTCTCTCTAAGAAACAGCTTCAGCTGCAGACACATGCCAAAGCTCACTTCCCTGTTTAATTAGACACATATGCTTCAGCTGGGTTTTAATATGGATGATGTTTGCTTTCAGTTATGAATATTACAACTACTTCTCTAAAACTAGAGGTTATCCAGGCCAAATAGTGTGAAATCCTCTTGAGATGTTTTTTGCAACACTAATAATCAATAAACATTACAAATCAAAATATAATCTCTGAGGCAATAATTAACACATATTTATTACCTGAATAAAGGTATTTTAAAATCTTGTTAAAATACATGAGCAATACTGAATCCTGTGGAAGATGCAGAGTAAATGACCAATTTAGGACAATAAGAGTGTTGCTTTAAAAGTGTTTCTTCTTTTTTTAGAATCAGAGCACCATAAAATGGAGGGGGGGCAGGCAGGGGGAGAAGGAAGCAGGACATAGTTTCCTTTTTTTTTTTTTTCTCCAAAAAATACACTAGCCTTCCTTTTGTCTATGCCTAGATAGCCATCCATCATAAAAATCATCTATTATTTACTGTAATTTAAAATATTTTCTATGCTGTACAGTATAGTTTCCCAGTTTCTTTGAGACTAACCTAGAGCCAACCCCATCTTCTTGCACAGATGATCTTTCTTTCAAGTCAGTGGGAGCTGCGGGAGCACATGGGTTGCCGAAATGATGCTGAGCTACTCAAAGGGATTTAGATACACATGTTCCATCAAAATGAATGAAAGATAAACCTCCTGCATGCCTTGAAAATCTCAATTACTCTTCTGAACTTAATTCAGTGATAAAAGCTCCCTATATTCAGATGCTCAGTAGTGTTTTACCTATTCCTTTATGCAGAGCTGCCGTAGGATATCACGCTCTGCGGCCACATCTATTAGCTTTGTAAAACAGAACCACAACAAACCTGAGGCTAAGGTCAAATTCCAACTATAAATAACTCTATACTACCAACTGGCCACTCACCACTCCTGCCCCACACAGGTAATGTGAACCAGGCTCTTTGCTGGAGTACTCTGCCATCAGCCAGGAATAACCTTTCTGAAGTCAAGGTAACCATGTGGAATACACCTAGTTCAAGTGCAAACAGAAACACTCAGAAAAAACCTTGAAGGGAATGCCTGACCTGTGATTTCTTACTGACTCCTGAACCTACAGTTCCACTGAAGGCAAAGATCTCCCTTAATATCTATCCTCTCAACAGCAAGGTTAGAAGAGCATCTCTAGAGATGTAACCACAAAAGCAAGGATGCCAGCCCACTGGAATGGAGCACAGAAATAACCTGCATCCCTCTCCAATTCATTCACAATTCCTACAAGTATCGACATGGTTGCCCAAATGAAAAGCTGAGCCACACCGCACCAGGTACTCATTATCTGGAGAGCTATCATCCTTTGCTGTGGATGATAGATACACCTTCTACATAAACTGGAAGCCATACTGACATCAGATAAGACTTCTTAGAAATAGAGGCTTGAAAATACATTTTAAAACAGCTTCTAACGCAAAAGAAGCTTCTTGCTGGGATCTTCTGTTCTTGTGTGCTTCCTCCAACCCCTTTTCAACTGAGAAATCCAACAAGAAATCCACACAAGGGCTACCCATAAGTGTTCTTTGCACCAAGAGCCCAAAATATTTTTTAACATGACGCGTTTCAGCCAGGTTATGCAGCTAAACAGCCCTTCTCCTAGGTGACTGCCTGGGGACTCTCCCCAGCCCCGAGAAATCCATGTTTTCCCTAAACCTTTTAGTGCATCTCAAAGTATGATAAGTGATAATGGCTCTTCTCAATCTCGTGTTGTAGCACATCTCTTTCCTTAACAAAGGAAAGAGAAGAGACAAAGGAAACCTCAAAGGGAAGTAACTCTGTGTAAGGCTAAAATGCAAAGTTTAATACTCTCATGGGAGAGGGGAGACAAAGGAAAACACAAAGGATGAGCTTCCCTGCAAGGTAACAGAAATACTGTTACAGAATCTAACAGTTCTCTATATTTCATATTATCACAAAGCTCACACAGATGCATAAAAACACTTACACTGAAATGAATGTGAGGATCAACCCAGCCCATCCTGTTACCTGCATGTCACTCATCGGTTTCACCAAAGTTTCACAGCAGAAAGGGCTGCTGGAGTGTAAAGGAGCTGCCTGAAGTCAGGGTGGAATTTGACTGAGGACCTCCACCTGATTCTCCATGTGAGGAATACAGATGGAAAACTCTAACACGATAAGTAATTTGCAATTTTGAATGATCAGATGTCATCTGACAGCTTTTTAGCTTTCCTTGATGCATCATTTGTGGCAATGCAGGTGAAGAGGAATTTTTACAAAATCCTTTTTACTTTTCTCTTTTCTTTTTTTTTTTTTAAATAAACACGTTACCAGGTCAACACTGAAACTGTGGCTTTTAGCTCAATTTGGTATTCTTAGAAATTACCTTGCCCTCAGTAGGCCACAGTTGTGGAATGTCAGGGGTGAGACGGTTCAAGAACTGTAATGCTTTATACAGACAAAGAGTTTTAAAAGTCAGCTTTTGCTAAGTATTACGAAACAGTTCTCCCTGTTACTAAGACTGTATCTTAAAAATGGTAATCACCACCTGGCATACTCCATCAACACTTAGAAAGCTGACAAAATGAGGCTGCACTTTACATTTAGGCGGCACATCAGTAGGAAAGGAATGCATCCATGTGCTAATGTAGGCAGACACATGGAAAGAGAAAGACATGAAGTAGTTTAGAGGGCATTATATAATAATTGTTGGCAAGTGTTGGCTTTTTAACAGCAATGGCTTTAGAAACTGGGCAGAAACCCATCAGCCTGCAGGTGCTGAGCGGAGAATAAATTGCTTATCTGTCCCTGCTGCTCATTCTCAGGAGAGATGCTGTATCGTGTCATTCAACTCGCTGATCTCTTCAGACAGGTTTCTCCAATGACAGAATTTTAGTGCCAAAAGTGCTGGTTTACTAATAACAAAACATGGATGCTCTGAACTGATATTTCTATATGCTGAGCACATAGGGATACCCTTGGGTAGTCACAAGTAGCAACCATTTTCTAATTAATTAATCCACACATCTCCTCTTTTGGCTACATCTGTATACATCAGTACTGACATCAAATTGTCTGTTAACTTCATCAGAAGTATTTCCTTTCCCTGAATTTCCCAGGGGCTGTATCAATACCTGCTTCCCTAAATAAAAGTGGCAGGCGGATGTAAAGTGAGTATCAACTCACTCCCCTGTTCAGCATATCTCCAGTGCAGCCAACAGTTCAAAATGGTTATTAAAAGGTCAGAGATCCTTCCAATTGACAAGGCACCAAGTCCAGGTGACACTCATCCAAAAGTGCTAATGGAAATGGAGACAGAAATTGGAAAACCCGTAGGAGACATTTTGACAAGCTCAGCTGAGTAAAGATCCCTGAAGGCAGACAAAGGACTAACACAAACCAGTATTATAAAAAGACCTAAAAACAAACAGAGAAACATACAGATATAGATACAAACATTTACAGACCAGTATTCAGGAGTATTTTGAGAATTATCTTCATCGTTCAGGACTTTAAAAAGCCATAGTTCTTCAATTTGATACTGCAAGCAGGTGATATGGTTTGAAGAAAATGCAAGTTTCCCTTCTTTTGCCACCTCCATACTCTTTACAACTATGCCTTTGTTTTCTCAGTGGAAGAAAAACCCTGTTAGAAGGATCACATTTAATGAAAAGGGGCTGAAAGGGAATTCTGACAGCATCAGATGTCAAGAGTTGATGCGATTCCTTTTATATTATTGTATTCAGAAAATCCTACAAGTGCACAGCTGAAGAAAATTCCCTGACTTAAAATCAATACTAAACTAAAGTCCTTTATCCTGCTAGTAATTGCTGTTTGCATGCAAAGCTGTTGCATATGCCTTCACTGGGAGAAAAACTATCAAGAGTTTCCTTATATCAGCAGAAAAACAAAGAACTTCGATGTCTGCTCATCGTATTTTTGTGCAGGGGTGGATTGGGAGGAGGTGGCCACATATGGCCACATATCTTCCATCTGAACCTGGAGAGCCGTGAAAGTCATGCAAAACAGCACTTTCAGTTTCTGCAGTAAACTGCAAATCTCCAGATCACAACTGCCCGCATAAATTGTGTCAACCTATTGACATGCAATTCCTTACATATGTGCCCAATATATGTAGCTCCTGAAAGGGGATGCCCTGTTACCTTAGGGGGGGCACATCAAGGTGTCAGAACTAGAGGTCAGAATGGAAATCATCACAAATACCTATTTAAAGACAAGTTCTTCTGACAAAAACTGATCCAGACATGAAAATTTTATTGCTTTTCTGATCTGCCCAGACTGCACGAATTTGGAAAAACTGGTCAGAAAGTGTAGTTATTTACTCAACCCCATATTGGTTGTCATATTGGTTTGAGGATATGAGTCTTTTCAGAAAACTGCAAGTTTCCAGTTCTTGCTTCTTAGATGTCTCGACTTTTTCCGGTTAACATATCAGTCTCCATGCACTGAGCACTGTGGCACACATGTGGGGGTACATGCGTGCACTGCACCCCCTTAGAAGGACTGAATCCCATGCTAATCTGAATCCCAACACTAAGTTTCTAAGCAGCATCCTGGTGATTAGCTGGAAACATGAGCTGCAGAGCTGCTATACAGATCCATGGCCTCTCTTCTCCTTTGGGATCCTCCATCAGAAAGCTGGTCAGTGGGGCACAAACCTTCTGAACTAGGAAAGTGGAGACCCAGCAGAGGGGAATGGCCACACACCTCGCAGCTGGTACAGCGAGACACGGGCGAGATCTGTTCTACAGACCTACACAGAGTTCTCTCTTTCCTCGTTAGTCACTATGAAATGGAAAAGCAGAAGAAAAAGTGGTGCCTACAGAATGTCAAGAGATGCTTGTTCTGTATCTGCTCTAATAAAGTGACCAAATTGTAAAGGAGCAGAATTGCATCATTTTCCAGACAGAGTCACAGTTTACCACTTGCTAATGGACAAAATCTGAGCTGTGTCATACTGAAAGGATCCCGGTGTAGAAAGGCCATGCTCATCCAGGTCAATGGATGCAAAAGACACTGACTCTTCATCCGCCTCATGTCCACTTGCTCTTTTTGCGGGAATACTATTCCTGCTTGGAAGCATTCAGGCCACCTGAGACTGATTCCTCCCCCAACCCTACCATGCTCTTCCTTTGATGACTGATTTTAGTTTAAAGGACAGGCAGTAAAAATGAAAAGCACTGAATTCTACAGATCACACGTATTCCTAAACTTCATAGGATGTGTGCACTCTGTGTTGAAATTGCAATCTATCCTCTGTAACATTTTCACCCAAGCTGTGCAGTTTGTTGGCTTTGCAGTTGGCCAGATAGTAGGGGGTATTTGATCACCTCTGTCTGAAAGATCAAATTCTACCTTTAGTTCCCCTGGGGTTACAGGGCCATTTTAAGCTATATTTTCTAGCCAGCCTTTCCACAGCTTCTGCAGAAGCATGTAATTTCCACCAGCATCTTTAATGCCAGTGTTGTTTAATCCCTTCCTGAAACGCAATGAAAGGGAATCTAGAAGCAAGTGAAAGTACCTGGCTGAATAAAGGAGGAGACTATCCCAATGTCAAAGCCTGAATTAGTTAGTGTGCCTGCATGCATGTTGTTTTATTATAGTCTTGACTATTAAAAATGGGCCACTGCACCGCACTGGTGGAATCAGAGCTTGAGAACCTCATGAGTTCTCTCAGTGAATCAAAATCACACAATCCCCTGTGCTAAATAACTTTGTGCTGATGTGCTCTGAAAATGCAGAGACAGTCTCTGCTCTTCACTCAGCCTGTTTATCACCTAGAGTGGGCTGGTATGAGAAGTACAAATTACAAAGGCAATGAAGTAATGTCCAAGTGACGGGGCACTATTTGCCACTCCAGAGCTCTGCCCTTGCCCCATTAACTCTGGATCTCTTTATCCAAATCAGCCCTTTGTGCACAAGCGTCAGTCTCAGTTCTGCCTCAGTACCAGTTTTATCCATTCCTCACATCTTGCCAGCTTGCACCCTGACTCCTCTCAGCCATCCCTCCCCTGCTGTAGCAGGGTACCCTACTCTGGGCAGCAGTGCCTGCTCCAGGAGAGTTGGGCAAGAGTCATGGCCGTTTCCAGGCCAGGTGCTTCCATGGCAGGAGACAGGCCACCGGGTGGATGGGCGGGCAGGCAGAGCAGGGGACACGGCACAAAGAAACTCTCGGCTGGTGTGCTGAGTGCTAAACCTTCTTGACAAGTTCACATCCCCAAGTGGACATTTTCTTTTCTTTTCTTTTCTTTCTTTTTTTTTTTAATTACTGCAGAATTTCCCATGGTTTGAGTGGCAAGGCATTAATGGCAGTTGTTTAATTAATTAATACTCCAAGGAAGCAAAAGTCCCGCCATGCTCTGAACTGCATTTGGATGTGTTGACCCCAGTCCAGTCATGCAGCAGAACTGAGCAAGAACCCAGCGGACTTAATACAGGCTGTTTCAAACTCCTATATCCAGCTGAGCTCAGGAGAGCAGCAGTCACGTAGGGCTACCGGCAGCTGCTTAGTGCACATTTCCTCACACGTGTCAGTCAGATCCATATTCACAACTATACTTTTGACAATGCTGATTTAAACCCGTGTTATGGATTTCAGGGACCTGTAAGACCTTTGTAAAGAAGAGAAACCACCACAGCCTCCCCAGAAATAATCTTTATCAAAGTTATGTAAGGGCAGGCACATACACCAACAAATCTATCTAGTAACTACTTCTGCATGGTGCACTGTATTCAGAAAACTCTGAGGAATGCAACTAGCAACAACATTGAATAACAAATATCAACAGTAGCTCTACAGCAGCTGCTCTCGTTAGCTGTCAGGAAGCTAGAGAGCAGCAGATGAGCAATGCCCCACAACAAAATATGGGGTAATGCTGTCCAAAGGGAGCATTGCTCCATCCTGCTACTGCAGCATGGTTTTGAACTTTTCTTTGCTGCAGTGACACAATACCGCTATGAAGTGGTGCTTCACTTAATTAAGTCAAAACTGAGACTACCATGCATATTAATGAGCACCCTAATGAGCATTAATTTTTGATGTTCCTCATTAACAAGCATTATAAACTATGACAAATTTCTGTTTGACTGAATGCCAAAATTTGGATGAGCGGTGGTTTAAAATTGTAAATCTGAATGCTTCCCCAGGGTATTAGAACGCCATGCATAAATACCCTGAAAGCTTACAACGTCAAAGAAGAAATATAAATGCCACAACAGGCTATCTTCCATTGCCCTTCTACACATATCAGTGGAAAAGCACTTGCATCTTTCAAATAGGAACAATTTAGATTCAAGGAATAAAAAAGAAAGTACCTAACTCTCAAAATGTAAAAATGAATTATTCTGGTCCCATTGAAAGCGACAGACATGCTTTGATACTGAGAGTTGTGCACGAGCAGAGGTGCGCTCACCCCTTTGAGTTATGTTTGTGCAAACATTTGGACTCCTAGTGCAAGTCTAGTAAACATGCAGGTTTGTACCTGTGCTGGTTTTGGCTGGGATAGAGTTAATTTTCTCCATAGTAAGTGGTATGGGGCTGTATTCTGGATATGTGCTGAAAACAGTGTTGATAGTACAGGTATCTTTTACTTACTGCTGAGCAGTGCTTACACAGACTCAAGGCCTTGTCTGCTTCTCACATAACCAGCAAGTAGGCTGGGGGTCCATAAGGAGTTGGGAGGGAACACAGCCAGGACA
>VXBL01000533.1:1440714-1488232 GCA_013400195.1 Aramus guarauna
GGGGGGGTCAGGAAGGTCACTTATAATTGGAAAATAACAACATCTTTATTCTTCTGTCAAAGCAAATGATAACTGATAGCAGAATTTTCTAAATATCTTCTATTAGAGTATTAGGAGGAGGGTTAGGTGGGTTTGGGGGTTTTTCCCCCTTTGGAGCTGTGGAAAAATTGGGGATGACTAGATTAAATGGCAAACCAACAAACATTGAGATGGAAGAAATCAGTTGTCCCAGGTGAATAATGACACTTTTTCTGTCACTTTACTCCTCCCTGAAATGTGTCATAAAAAAGCTCACACACTGGTTATTAACCTAAGCCTCTTGGATAACATTAAGGAAAACTCCTTTCATTAATCTCTCATGCATTTCTGAAAAGGATAGAAAAAGACATTATGAATCACAAAAATCATATATTTTTCCAACTGACCTGGAAATATACTTTTTAAGAAATAACAGATAAAACTTCCTTTCCCCAATTTTTGTCTTTTATCCAGTGATTGGATGGAAGCATGGAGAGCTCTTGGAAAAGCCCCTATGTGCTGCCCAAAAGAGTCTCTCATTTTCTGATGGGTATAATCAGAATTGGTGTGCCTGGCAACAGATGGCTATTTTATCTGATCAAGGCGTGATTCACTAACTATAAAAGGTATGAGAAAGAGAGAGAGAGTTTGTGGAAGGGGGAGTGAGGGTTCTCTGCCAAAAAGAATCTCCCTTCAAGATTCCAGGAAATTCCCAAAACCACCATGCAATCCTCAAGGTACCACTTGTGCATACTGCCTGAAAGTGCCATAAGACATCTCAAAAGAAAAATACAATGAATGCTGAAATAATAATACTGAAATTCATTAGTTCACACATGTCAGGAATCAGGGGCAGCTTGGGAAAAAAATAAAAAATTCCAAAAAGCAGACCTGGACTTTGCACAGGCTGACACCCACAGACACGAACAGACACAAAAGCAGACTGGCTGCTAGACCAGGTCTCTACTTCCTACTCCCACCCTCCCTGAAAGCGAAATAGTGGGGGCAGCAGCACAGACAATATCCCCTGCCATTCCGTACTTCAAAATAAATTGCTGTCTGTCACAGCATGCCAGAGCAGGGGGCAAACATCCTGCCCACTGCTGCAGAGAGCAAAGGGGACGAGCCGACCCGCACAGTGTCCTTGCGGCCTTTCCCGAGGGGAACAGCTCTGCAGTACAATGCTGGGAAAGGTGATGCAGGAGCTGCAGAGAAACACAGGGAAATGACAGGAATCGCCCACTGCCTCGAGAGAAGGTGGCAGCGGCTTCCTGCAGGAGGTAGCAGGGAGAGCACATATGCAAAATCATCATAAGCCTGAAGCACAAGATGCCCTACTGTCCTTTTCCTCAACGCAGGCACAAGGAGAGGTCCTCTTCCTCCCTCACCATTCCCAGAGAGCGCTCAGGTTCAGCATAGCCCAATGACAACGAGCAATAAGGTTATACATAAAACTGCATTGGCATTGTATGGATCAAACTGGCTTTTCTTAGCCAGAAATGAAGGGTTCAGTGGTGCATTCCTCGCTCCGAGCCCATTCCCTTTGAAATCTGCCACCAGGCTGCCAGGACAAGGAGAATGAGATCAGTATCAGAAGCCACTGTCATTCTCACCTCACTCCACTTAAATACATGTTTACAGGCAAGAGCAGAGGTTTGTTCTCACTGTAGTCACTGAGAGGACACAAATAAACTTTAATGAATGTTACCACAGCCCAGGTCACTAGATAAAAAATTCTGTTAAATAACATAGCTCTCTGTGACTTCTAAAAGTGGAAACCAACATTTTATACCTCCTTATTCACTAACAAAAGCTACAGGAAAATTTAGGTTGGCATTGGCTGGGGTTTGTGAGTTAAAGGGATAAACTCCATTAAATTTCTGTGGATAAAGTGTTATTGGAACTCATTTTGTTGTCTATTTTTCCCTTGCCAAGATCTCCAATTCCTTCTTTGCCTTGCTACTCCCTATCTGCACTATAGGCCACACAGAAATCAAAGCTAGGCAGTAAAATATTTCCTGTAGTGAAAATTTTCCTTTATTGTCCATTGATAAGCCAGCAGTCTGCAGGGACAGCTCCGTACAGCCCGTTCCACACAAGCAGCCCCACAAGTTGCTGCTGTACTACCATGACTTTGCACAACGGGATTGCAAGAAATGCCTCCAAACTTACATCTATCTCAGTTTCCAAACACTAAGATTACTCTAAAAAAAACATCACCAGACTTCCTAGTCCCAATTATATACTTTTACAGGAACAGTTTTACACGAAACTTTCTTCTAAAAAAGAACATTTTAAAGATTACAATATTCTGCTTTAACATTTGTGACCAAACAGTTGGGCTAGTACATGAGACCACTGGGAACCAGCCCAAAACCGATTTATCTGGTTTCACTTGCCAAGCTGAATGACAAGCTGAAAATTGAAGCAACCAATTACGTTTTGAAAACAGTTGCCTTTTGAAAATATTTCCCTCATCCCACAATGTAGCACAGAATTAAGAAAGTGCAGCACCCCTCCATCTTGGCAGACAATGCAGATAAAGCCACCTCTCTTACAGAAATCTCAAAAAAACCCCGGTATAATATAAATTCTGTCTTCCCTCTAGGGAGCAGAACTCTATGCCAGTAGAGGAGAATGCAGTTTGCACCTCTGTCAACTTGATGCTATAGGGAAAATAGTTAAGAGTGAGAAACTAATGTAGGGAAAAGAAGATGGGACAGTTAAGGTGAAGAAAAGGAACTACAGCAATTTTGCAAGAATAACCCTGAGTGTTTTTCCTTATTTAATATATTTATTCATGAGTCAAGCTACCAGTAAGAGTGTGCTAATGAAAAATCATTAGCTGATTATATCAGGTTAGGAGACCTGATCAATACACAAAGGAGGAATGGAGTATCACACAAGAAGAACTACACAATCAAAGCTGAACATCAAGCATTTAAGAACTACAAGAATTTTGCTGGAAAGTGAAAACTCAAAAGAGGAACAAGGAAGAAAAAGACTTGAGTGCTTGGCTACGGAAACAGCAAACGGTGCTACTGTGCATCAGTTAGCCAACTCCAGCAGGGACCCAAATGCACTAACACAACTCCCCAAGCACAGGAGAAAATTCAAGCCTGAGACTCACAACAGTTATTGTCTTTAAATTTGTCATTAAGGAAAATCTCTTGAAGCTAAATGTTATTTTTTTGCCCCCAAAATGAATGGCTATATATTGACCAAAAACTGATTACAGACAAAAACTAGAAGGGAAAGAAAAGAAGTATCGAAGAAAAAGATTCTGGAACAGTCTTCAAATAACGGAAACAGTAGAAAAAGAGGTAGTCTGAATTTAATGTATTTGTGAATGGGAATATTTCATATGAAATGAACGGAATTGTAATTTCCTGCACCAGCAGGCTGCTGGACAAAGCCCTGGGAAGCCCTCCCCAGCCCAGTGCTCCTGTGCTCCCGTGGCAGGAGTCACCTTGAGCTGGATGATGCTGCAGGATTAAAACCTAAGGGAATTCATCATATTTAATATTAAAGACTTTACTTTGACACAATTTCAATTGACTACAACAAATCAAAGCAAACTCTGCAATAAATGTCTTCATAATGCCTTGTGCTGTAGCTGTACTTTGAAAGTCCAAAATCAATAAAAACAAAATGGTGACATATGTTTGTATTATTTGGAAAGCTAAATGCATGCAAGGGATCTGTCACTGCAGGATTAATAGAGTACAAGATGTTCTGTTTGTTGGGCATCTGATTGTCTGTCTCATAATATGAATTTTGAAATAGCTAGGGATTTCTGCTAGTGCATTTGCAGGTTTATGCTGAATTTCACATTAACAATAAATCATTCTGTATGTATAGTTCTCTTTTTCAATTTACTGCAACATAACTTCATCAATCCACATAGGGAATAGGGCCATACGCATAATGAGTAGAAATCTGATAATAAAATATTAAGTAAGACAACGAAACAAACATTTGAAATATTAATACCAAGGCTCTAAAATACCCCTCGTTGCCATTCAGCCTACATTTGGTGCGCGCATACCTCTTACGTGTGGGTGGAGTGACAGCAGGAGAGTGCCAGGTAGCTTTCTCTAATGATTGCAAAATAATCTACTTGAAATTAAGAAATCCATTTAACGATGATGTAAATGAAAATAAGATGCATTCTGTTGGGAGCTGAAAGACATTATTTTTACTCTAGTTGGTAAAATTACCTTTGACCACGTAATTATTCACTGCGTTAGGACCTTTTCCACATCCCGAGTGCTTCACAAAATGAACTTGAATGTATTTGTCAAGACTGAGCCTTGGCCGTCTGTCTCCGTGGCTGTCCTAATGAAGCAGAGAAGAATTCCTGGCACAGCAAGGTCCCCGTGGTGCTGGACGGCTGCAGAGCCAGCGCTAAGCCTGCACTTAAGCATTCCCTTGACTTCAATGTCTGCTGAAAAGGAGGGCTTGAAGTGCATGCTTAAATTTACGCATATGCTGGCACGTGCTTGACAGCAATGGGAACGTTGCATATATACCCCAGGTACTCACCTGAAACCGGGGCACGTACCTTTGCCATCGCCTTTTTGGTATCTTCTGCAGATTCAGATACCGAGGCCCCTGGAATTAATCCAGTCTTGGATTCATTTTTTAAATACATCTATATTCAAAACCCATAGGAAAGACTTTTTCAAGATCAAATGCTTTTGGTATTCCACAAAACACAGCTCTCCCATCCCATGCGTCATGCAAATAGGCTCATGAATTGAGTAATTCTCCTCAGCTAACCGGGATCATATTTACTTAACTGATGTGAACAGACAAAGGAAAATATACCGCTTGCTCAATGTGTGCAAAATTTATGGTATGTAGCTAACATAATGTGTTTAACAATTTTATCCAAGTTTCAATCTAGGACAAAACAAATATGTTCACATAATCCCAAGCCATGTTATAGCAGTTGCATGCAGTAAGTGATTTAAAGTTTTAATTCATCATTAAAGACACTGTACACATACAGGTTTTTCTTTTTAAATAATAATATGCAAAACTTCCAGAGTCATTAACAATTTAATAAGCTGTTTAAACAAGAGAACTCTTTGAAATGCTTGATCTGTGCCTATGCCTTCTAAGCATCATGTAATAATTTATCGTTTTCACACATTGCTTGTCAGCTGAACCAAAGAAAACCTGTTCTGCAATTACCTTCATTCTGAAAAGTCTCTACATAAACTTTATATCAATGGGTACAGGAAGTATATGGAATCAGATCAAATATATTTTTCATTGGTGACACCAATTAACATTTTCTCAATGTCATTAAGATTTGTGGAGAACCCAAGGAAAAACTATTCTGCTGCCAGATCATAAGGCTGCAGTATCTATATTCTATTTGCAATAACATAAACAGTCAAGAGCAATAACGACCCCGTAGAACATACCAGACTTGACAGCATGAAGTCAACTGCAGGACACTGCTCCTGCTACTTTATGTTTTCAAAAGGTCATCATATATCTTCACCTACAATTGGGTGGTTATTTACCTAGACATCCACCAGTTTCACTTCCAACTTGGGCTCAATTTTTGCTGAAGAAAGGTGAATTAGTAATGAGGTTGACCTTCTGCATTGCAGAGCCATTTTAGTTCTCCCTTACTTGAGCTGGAGTTGGGTTAGCATGGCACAAATTTGCTGTACGTGTGTCTCGGGAAAAGGACGCATGCAGAACTGGTAAAACAACACGTTTCCTTCTGGCACACCAGGGTGAAACAGCACACGGGCAGCTCAGGGCTCCACTTCCCTTGCCCAGGCATTATGCAAGGAACAGAGGCAGGGAACAGAAGATTCTCTAACCCCTGCCTAAATTCAGTCATGATTTGTCCCATAATATTAAATCCATGATGCATGCATCTTATGGCAGTCCATCAAATGAACCATCACATTTACATGAGGAGGGATCAACCAGTGACCTGCAGCAAACACTTCTGGGTATCAGCTTTCTCCCCGCTGCCTTCCCACAGTAGTGTACAGCTGCCAGCGGGAAGAACTGCCCTCTCCCCAAAATACTTGGTCTGAGCACAGCCATGCAACACAGTCTGTGGCCTGCGCTCCGTAAAAAACTCCTACTGAGAATAACGGCAGTTTGAATGAATATTGTGACTGAAGACATATGTAGGAGTATAATTTGACGCTCTGCTCTAGCTGGAATCAGGGCACAGCCACTATGTAAAACCAAACCGCTGGGAAGTCCAGCTGCAGCTTTCAGATTCTGAGCTTGGGAGAAGAGCAGCGCTGTGGAAATTTGATCAACACCATAACTAGCTCCATCTACCTTTATTACCGGAGTATAACCATCCAAGGACTTTGCCCTGTAATTCTCCCCCACTTTTACAGGTAACCCTTTTACAGCTTTCTATTATGCCACATAGTATTTAGTCAATAGAGGGAAAGTCGTACTGCATTTGGAAGTATAATACCGATGTCTAAGTGCTTCTTACAAAGCCAGCTGACAAGTAGCCATTACCGTCTTACATCGAGCCTTTCATTCTGGTTTTATTGCATTTTTAGTTAATCACTGACATATTGTTACGGAGAAACAGAACTAATCTAAAATTTGAGCCCGTGGATTTCAATATCCAGCTCCCACTGTGGTAGGTGAAACATCCTATGGAAATTTCTGAGAAGAGTGCAGTGACTAACCTCATCCAAATTCATGGACTTCAATACACTGCGCTCACAACTTAGTAATTCAATCCAAGTTCTATTTTCTGCAATAGTTTATAAAACCTTGTTTTATAAGCATAAAGTTTAGCCATTTTTAACTGCAGGGGCAATAACAGTGCTTGTCAGGACTCGCTGGTCTCTAAATACCCACGCTGGCACCTCACAATGCTGAAGCATTACACCTTGTTCCCAGAGTCACATTGCTTTGTTTTATGTTACTGAAGTATAAGAACGTAACACAATTGACCTGTCACAGCAAAGAAATTGGAAAACAACTTGGGTTTTGAAAATGCAGGTTAAGGAAGAACCTACACATGTCTCCGAGCCTGTACCTTTGAAAGTGTGCTTCCTGCAGGTTGGGATGGATTTGTAAGGTGGCTTTGACATTTCGTGAACACCCCCAGCCAAGCATTGTGAATTATTTTGTTCATTTCACATCCAAGATCCTACAGCTTTTCAAACATTAAAAGCATGTACTACTGGATATAAACTTGAAATAATAGGGCTCTGAACTCTCATTGCCTGCCATTGAAATTCCAGAATTGCTACAGAATTGAAAAGCTTCAGAGATCAGAAATGTTCACTGTTAACTAGGATATCCATCCAAAACAGAGTGGCATCTGCTAGTAAAGTCAGTGAAACAAGGGAGAGAGAAGTAGTTCTTACAATACATATATAGAAGCTAATACGGTTAATTCTGTTGCCAGCAATGAACAATGGTGGTAACAAGACTTGTACGACTGGCATGGCAACTAAACAGCTGGGAAGAGGGACTTCGGGTAGGTGGCAATGAGAGGACTTCCACCAATGGAAGAAGCAACCTTGCAGCGTGCAGGTTTCCAGAGCCTTGCATCAACACATGCGTAAGGAACGCTACTGGGGCCACAGAAACCTTTTAATCCCGTTCTCTAAGTTTTTGGTCCTCGAAAAAGTGAGAGCAAGAGTCCAACACTGAATCCAGACAATGCTAATATTTCTAATTATATGATCCTATCGTATAATTTGACACACAGAATTGTATAAACACGTGCTTTCTTAACCTGCATCCTGCAGGTCTCAATAGCATATTCTGGACTCACTAGTAAATTACCATGATGTCAGAGGGTGAACTGCACAGAGACCAGGTGAAGAATCTATAGTGGATGAAAATAGAATGGAATAGGTTGCCTGTCATTAGGGACCACAGCATTTACTCGCAGGGATCAACTTGATTCGAAGCACTGCTACAAAAAAAAGGTTGCCTTAATGAAGCGTCTTACTCAGGTTGTAAGAAATTATATTTTCTGTGTTTCAGATGCTTTGGAAAGATCTCTGAAGACAATGTGGTGATTAATAGAGATGGTTGTTCTTAGTTATCACATATATTTTTGTTCTAATTTCATTGTAGTTGATTTACAGTGTCTCTGGGCATTATGAACCAGTTTTTCACCACGCAGCATGCCACCGTCTCTCATTAATATCCATGAGATATATGTAAGCTTCAAAAAACACTCAGCGTTTGGCAGGATTAGGACAACTTGACGAAATGAGCATTGAAATAGCCTTTCAAAAAAGACCTGTAGCACTTAGCGCTGCAGTTGTATGTTACGTGTTGTTTGTATGGCTTGCTGAATCTTAACCACAAACTTCATTAAATATGATTCCCTACAGAGGGGAACGAGTATGCATCTTACCTGCATACAGTATAATTTAGAGGCCAGCTGAGGATGTACGTTTCCTGAAGAACCAAGGGAGATAACTCCAGCTGGGTTGGGAAGGTAAAGCAAAATCAAGAGAGACAGAAGCAAAGTACTGCATCACTAATGCAGTGACATCCATGGAACAGATTGAAATGGGCTAGAAAAAAAAAAAATGGAAGTCTGAAAGCACAGTGTGGAGCTATGGATTCTTATATAAGAGTTATATCATACAAAGGAAATAAAACATCATCTTGACCTACATCGCTCAGCATGCCATCCATTACAGTGGTGTTGCCAGACAAAGTTAGGACAGATTTAGCCCCGTGCAAGTTGTCTTCCAAATGTGAGTACATAAATTATTCTGTCCCCATCTGAACACTCAAGTAGCACCGAAGTGGATGTTTGTGCCTCACTCTCGCTTTTCCACCAATATGCAGAAATGGGAATCCTCAGGCACCCACATTTACAAATTAAACAAACATTATTCTGTAACAAATGACTACATGCTTGGAAATTATTTTAAAGCAATCTGAAAAAAAAGCCTACAGGGGCTCTGCAGATTTATTGCAAAACAAAACCAGCATTAAACCACAAAACAATGAGAAAAAAACAACATCATTTCCCATATGCTCAATGTAAGAAATGGATATACAGCCCTTCAGGTAGCAATAGTAATAAAGAAAAGTCACCTGGGTCAAATGGCATATTTCTATTTATTATTAGCATTATTTAAGCTAGACTTAAGGTGTACACAGCACTCTAAAATAAAAAACTGACAGATCCCTTCCCTGAAAAACATACAATCTGAAGTGGGAGAATCAATGGATAATAACTTTCAAGTTTTTGCAGTGAGGAAAAATGTCACAACAAAAAACATGTTTCAAAGTTTTTGGTCACAAAGTGAAAGGCTAATTTAAATTTTTTTCATTTTATTACAGATCAAGCAGCAGTCTAGGTTCAGATGGGCTCCTCCACTAACAGCTGAAGCTACAAACAGGAATCTCTCTAATTCTACCAAGCAAACATAAAACAAAAAGCAGCAGCATAAACCAAAAGAAACCTCAGATCTCATTTGTTGGGTGCCAACAGTGCGCTATATATATTTCAGAGGAGCTCACGTGGAGCGAGACAGAGTTTCAAAGATAAGGCAGGTCTCAGATGATCCCCTGTCATTAAACTAACAGAGTATTTTATTAACCACGTGCCAGTTATTGCTACAAAAAGCGTCAAATCCTGCCTGGGTTTTTCTCAGGGTATTGGCTGGCTCATACCTGTGAATGGGACCCGTCTGCCCTGTCCTTGGCCCTGGGCCACTGACCAAGCGCCAGGTTGCCACTTCCAGAGAGTCTCTAAACAAAGTTTGAGGCTGCTCCTCATCACAAGCCCGGTGGGATCAACCCCAGGGGGGTGCCCCCCCATGTCTGGTGCACCCCCTAAGGAGCCCTTGCGCTCACGGGGATGACAGAGGGGCATCCAGCCTCTTCAAGGGAGGGACCAGATGGCAGCAGTGGGGTTTGGGGCTGGAGATCTCTGAAGTGTCATGTGTTGAAACTAGAAAAGCATATGCAAGGGCACTTAACTGCTCAAATATCAGGTAAGACTTCACTGAGGGAGCCTGACACAATAAAGCCAGTCTTCTTGCCTGTGTTGCAAGCAGATGGATCAAACTCTTTAAAAAAAAAAAAAGTACATATATATATATATACACACATATATATACAAAAAGAAAAAATCTCCACCTGTCATGGGAAATATCTGACAACCTTCTAAATACACAAAAACTAATTTCTAATTTCTGATACCCCAGGGCATAGGAAGACGTAAAGGAAATCCAGAATGGACAGAAGCATTACAGTTTTACTGGAAGAAACAAAGGACATGGACTTCTAGGGACTAAGTTTGGTGGAATTACAAACATGGCATACCTTTCTAGATCTGTGTGATGTATACATATAGCATAAAGGTGCACACACATGCATAAATACATAAAACCCAAAAGTGACACACTAAAACATTCTTCTTGTGATGCATCCATTTTTCTCAAAATTTTTCCAACTGCAATCTCTGACAGTACCTTCTAGGTGAAACAAAATATTCTAATCATCAAACTTACAAGACCAAACGAACTAGAAAATAAACTCCATACCTACACCAATAGCAGTTAATGGTTTTTCTTCGATGACAAAGAGAATGCATACGGATATAGTGACAGCATTTAATTGAGCACCTTAGTTCATAGAAATGTCCACAAAAGAGCTGAAGGCAACCACCCAATATTATGTTCCCATGTTAAATCAAAACCACATTTTTTTTATTCCCAGAAGTTTGTTATGGAGTATTATTAGTACGATTCAGAAAACTCACTTCTCTTTCACTGGCTTTGCTAGAGCTGAATGAAACGGCACCAAGGAATTTGCCTCAGGGTATTTTATGCAGCCTTTCTGAATGCTAAGGGCAAAAATACAAGCAGACCTACCAAGAATTTGCAGTAAAGCTCACTTCCACAGTTAAGAAAATGTGGAAGTATTCACCTAATGAGCAGCATGTACAATTGCTAAAAGTTGGACCATCAGCCCAAAATGTGCATGTACACTTGGCAGGTAAACGGGCAAGACTAACATCAGTTGGGAACCCTCCTCTTCCAATCGTGGTGACTCTGGGGTGCTCGGATTGAAGGCTACCTTCCTCGGAGATTTTTATAGTCACTTTACTAAAAGTCTCGTTCCATCAGTGGCAGCCACCATATCAGTTTTCACTTGGGTCCACAGCTACAGGAGCCAAAGTGAGTTTTGATTTTCCCCTCCAGCTGGCATGGAACACAGGTTCCTTGGGCAAAGGCTGTGATTCAGCGCGGTTCCCTTAATGTCCCGCTCCACAGACTTAATGCCAGCAGAGGAGCTCGTCCCCTATACCTATTTTTCCTACCACCTCAGTATTAACACACAACGCACAAAGAAATTATTTACGTTTACAGAAGTGCGATACATAAAAAATAATTAAAACATTAAATCTCTCCAAATAAATGTGATGTACGCAATTAAACTCAGCATTTAGTGTAGGGGGAAAAAAAAATAAATCCCCTCGGACTAAGTTTATCGATATGGAGAAGACCAGCTTTCAGGCCTTCTTACCAATTTTTATGGTATCATCATACCTGAGTCCACCTCATTACGATCCTCTTCTCCCCAGCTGCCGGCATTAACTAGTCCACCCTACTGGAAACATTACCTTCAGCCGTGCTTACGGGTGCTGATTTTATTTCTCAGTAATTTCTTTAATGTGTGTGCGTATGGTATCCACTATTTCAGCTCAGATTTATACAACACCTCTGCTATTTCCTACATGCAAGTGTATTTCTCTGAATTGGATTTCTGAATATAACGCAAGAACATTTTGCTTACAAAAAAAGCTTGTTTATTAGTAACATAAAACTGTCAGGTTTTTATGCCCCACTTATAAATACCAGGACACATTAACATAAACTTGCCAAACGGAGGGCAGGGGGGAGAGCAAGCTATTTGCCTTGGCGATCCTTCCACAGGAGACCAAAAAAATAAATAAAAATCAAGCATGGTAGGAAGAGTTACTATTCGTTCTTGTATTTCACCCCTGGCTCCAAAGAGGAGACACATGGCTGGAGGACACGAGTGTGCACAGCCGTGGCCAGAGTCCCCTTATTTACTGCCCTGAGTCCTGGCCATGTTTGCTAGCTTGACTTTACAGGAGAATATGTTGGCTCATCTTGTGAAAATATATTGTCAGGCTATATATTTTAAATGCTGTCTACCCTCCTTGTAAGATTCAAGACCTAATCAATCGTTTATGTTATAACCAGGTGTAAGTCATAAAGGGGTTGTTATTACAAAATTTTATAGAGTGAGGCACTTAGATGCTCATGTGGGAGAGAGGTATATAAACAGCCAACGGCACCCTCACGTTTCCAGGTTCCGGTGTCTAGATTTCTACCTACTGGTCAATCTTAAGTATTTTCAGTTACTCTCGACCCACTGGTTTCAAATTCTAGTGTTACATATGCTGCTGGCTTATAAAAGCAACATTGCCCAGCCATAGAAAGATCCAAATAAGACTCACCAGGATAATTCAGCTGGAGGCCAAAGCTCACTGTTGGCACGCCATAGTACTGAATCTGGCTTTGAACCTCTGTTTTGGAGAAATGAGGGTAGAAATTAGAGTGAAATGACAAAAGAAACCTTTACAGACTGTGCAATGTCTAAAAGGTCAGATTATAAAGACAGTAATCTACTCTTAAAATGAAAATCTGAAGCAACAACAAAATACAGCAGTTCAAAATATGTGTAGACCTCATTGTTAAGTTACCAACATGTCAAGGCAACAACAAATGAATCCTAACTAAATTTGTGAATTTGTACGTATTTCAGGTTAAACCTGCTTTCTTTTCAGTTTAGCTTAAATCACTGGAGTCTAATTTAAAATGAGAAGGTCCATACAGCTTTACATAAACTCATTTCACTACCAAGAACAGTTAAATGCAGTAAGTCATTGCAAAGAGTTAAACTCTTATTTTGTTTGAGAAGTATAATGTAACTTCATTTAGTTTAATCCATGATTTGCCTTCCCCTTCACTCCCTGCACTGCAGAATCCCACCTAAGCCCATGCTCCTCTCGCCAAATTCCAGCAAGTCGCTATATTAAGTCCCGCACAGCAAGCCCAACCCTTGGTGGTGTCTCACTCCGCTATTTTTGTCCTAGGTGATTCTGCCTCCTATGTAATTTGTCAAAGTAGTTGTAACTCAAAGGATCCAGTTCCCACCCACACAAATTGAAAAAAATTTAGGGCAAGACAAGATACCAGGTATCCACAGTGCTATTACTATTATCTTGATAAAATAGCAGGGACACACATTCTGCCTGTCACAATTAAGGTGATAAATGCCTGTTTCTTTGAGGCTTGTTTGAAAGTCAATTATGCAGATTATTTCTAGAATACAGACAGATGGTCTTTTCCCCCATATGAGACAATCAAGTTGAACTTTGATATGTGCATAAAAATACTGTAATTTGTCAAGCTCCAATGGGGCCATTTTATCACAGATAACCAAAAGACTATATGGATTTTTGTATTTGCCTCTTTTCGATTAACACAGCCTATGTTCCTTCTTACTCAGAATTTTTTTTTTTAATGGAAGCTTTGTTATGTTTCATCTTGAAGCCAAATATTGATCTTTCAGTCTAGTCTTCAGGTTTTGATTAACGCAGAAGGTTGCCAAGCGAGCAGCTTTTTGTTTGTTTTCTGTTAATTCTTTTTTTATTATTCACTTGCTGCAGTAAATCTTGCTTTTATTGTCCAACAACTGAAAAGAAAAAAATGGATTGATTCAAGCACCTAAATAATTTACAATGCAGAGCTTTTTGGAAAGACTGATGCAATGTTGACCTTCATTTTTTCCCCCTTCTCTTGTTGACAATAGAACATTTTTGATTGACTTGAAAGGAAAAAAGGAAGAAGATTGATTTTGACATGTTAATGACGGTTTAATGCAACAAAAGCTTTAGAAAATGAGTGTTTAGTAAGACATGTTTTCTAACAAAAGAAAAATAAGCTGTTGTAAATACAAGAATTATTATAAATATTTTTATTGTCATTTTCATTCTCTATCAGGCCAAATTTCATGCTCCTATTTAAAAACTGAGTTATATTTATTTTTTATTCACAAATGTTCTGACTGCCTGAATTCTTCTTCATCAACTCCATAATAGGTTTGCTAAGCAATAAGAATAAATGGAAAAGCTCTGACAAACGTAGGAAAGGATAGTCTAAAACAGACCACGGGAGACAAAGACCCTGTTTCTTGTAGAGATTTTTTGTATCATTGTGAACAAATGACTTGGGCTCCCCGGGAAACACAACCAAGTCAAAGACCGAGTTCCAGTCCAGTCCAATCCAGAGATGCCTTAAGCCTACTGCCAAAGCAATACAAGACCTCATCAAGGCATAAATATTAATTAACATTATAAGTTCTTAATACCTGGTGTCAATAATAGATGCTGTCTTACCACTCTAAGGCGGTGTGTTAAACAAAGTAAGATTGATAACACCTGCCCCATCAGGGAATGTTTTGAGGTCTCCAAGTGAAAAGTGCAATGGAAAGACAAGGTATTAAGATAACTTTTTAGATACTAGAAGTCTTCCTTGGCAGTACTACTTAAAGTATGTAGCATAAACCATTGGTAAAGAAATCATCTAAGGTCAGATCCAGCCAGATGTTAAGCCAACGGCTACTTTCAATGAGATGTAAGGTTGATTATCACGGTTCACAAGAAGGAGTGGATATCACAGTCACCAAACCCCACAACATTTCTGCAGGGTGTATAAACACGCACTTCAAGCAGCTGCTCTCCTCAATCTACTTGCCAAAGTACTTGTGCTATCTAAAAGTTTCTATTTGGCATTTCTCAATAAGCACATGCTGACTTTTGAAACAGTGCTTTAAACTTCAGCTTTGCCAGGTCAAAAAGCTGCTCTCACACTATTAACGTTACTGGCTCCATCCACCTTCCAAAGAGCAAAATACTGCATAGCAACCTACCAGCCATGCTGGGCTTGGGCAGTTACCACTGAATGTGTCAATATTTTTGTCATTTGCTCTGTTATGGTGATTGTTTAATATCTCTGGACATATAGTACCTTCACTGAAGACAATGCAGTTACTCCAGATTTTCACTGGTGTGACTAAAAAAAAAATTGACTCCATATCAGTAAAATTCTGTGTAACACTGGTAATAAATAGTCAGCTTTTCTCTTGGGAATGCACTACCTTGGTTTCACTCCAGTGGAATATAATACCAGCAAGTACCCAGGGGTCCAGTAATTCACATGTTTCTTATATATCTGCCAGATACACAAGTGTACTAGCTCCATATGCTAAAGATTATTTTTGTATTCTCTTAGAATACAAATTAAATTAGGCCATTATGTCACTAAGGTTCTGATCCTCCAAATATTCAATATCACCATAAACGTAGTGAAAGCTGAAGATATGCTTAACTCTTCTGGACCGGAGCCTAAATTATATTTCCAAGTGGAGTAACATATGTCTTAAATGTCAAGCTACACCCAAAGTCAACACTGTCCTTATGGACCACTTTGTTTCCCTCAGTTATATTTTTTTAATTAAATTGTAATTTTAACACAGCACAATCTCTTTTCTAGTCATCACCTACTTGCAATCCAAAAAGAAAAATCATCAAATCTTGTGTCTTTCAATTATCAAGTCTTATTATCTCCATTTCCTGAGACTAATAATTTTCCTTGTATGAATAACATTATGTATGGTAAGAACAAATGTATTCTAGGACTACTTATTTCCATGATTTTTGATGCTCATCAAAAAAAATTGCACATGTGGTGAGGTCTCTGTAAAGATCAAGAGGCTAAACAGTAGCAGGTTATATGGACTTTGGACAGTTTAGATGCAGAAAGCACGTGAGGCCTGAAAAAACTTACATGGTCTGTAAATCTATAAAAGGAAGCACACCTCATTTTAATGAAACTCTATTCATAGCAAGTAAAGGTTGTAAACAGGACATCTCAGTGGTCTTAACTTCTCCACAGAATATGTCATGTAACAGGATTGTCTTTATAATTGGCTGCGTCTACTTTGTTTTCTACGACTGTTTGGCATGAGCTCATTTATGCTATTGGATGTTGGATCAAACCTCACAAGTGTTCTCAGTTCCTTTCTTTCTCTGCTTTTGTCATTGTCCTAAGATAAAATGGAACTTAATTTAACCGATTCTTCATCCAGGTTGTCAGTGCCTTGCAGGCCACCAAGTCTAACTGGGAGCATTCAAACACACCTACTCAACTGCATTCTCTACTTTACCGTGCCAAACAACAAATACTCCAAAAACAATTTTGCTGATGGAAATGCCAAGGGGGAGAAGGACCACTGAATTCAACAAGGCAAAGCCCAGGACAATAGCAACGTGACATGGCCTCTGTTGATGAGTCCAGCTCTCTGTCCTCCTCCAACCCGCTCAGCTTCTCTGGCCAAACTGTGATCAGCCATTGAGCCACAACCCTTTCAAAGTGCACAGTAACCGAGATTTTCATATGATCTGGCTGGTGGACCTGATCTGCTTTGTTTCTAAGTTCACCCAAGATCAAACTCGCTCACTACAGCCATATTCATATATGAAATATTTCTTGAATTTAACAATGAAGGATGAAACTTCATAGCGTGGAACATATATAAAATTGGACCAAGTGCCAATTTGTATAAATCAATAAATCTCAGTAAAGGCAATGAACTTACTTGGTCAACAGAAGACCTCAGCATATGCGTAAACTAACATTTCCACTGCCTGCATTCATAAATTTGGCAGCGTATCGTGCATAAGCGTATTTTAATGTGACCCACTTATGTCCACTGTTTGCCACAACATTACACCATGCGACTGCTTGGAAAACGCTAGCAGAGTGAATGCAAGAACAACACTCAACTCATACTTGGGAAAGCACATTGTAGCATCACTAACAGAGAAAGAATATACAAGACAACAAATGAAAGTTTTTCAACTTATTTTTAAAAGCACATTGTAAGCAGGAGAAGATGCTAGTGACAAGCGTTTTCAATAAAGCAAATTCATTATCATCAAGTAAAGGAATCAAAAAATTGTTGAACCTTGCACATCCTTAAAGCTACTTCTGCTATTTTCAATTATGTTTAAGTTTAGAAGGACAAAATCAGACCTTTGAAACAAGATTTCATTTTTAAGGGTGTCCTTGAAAGACTGCAGCCATATACAAATAAGTTACAAGATACAAAAGAAAGCCACATATATAACAAAAAAAACCTCAGGGTGAATGTCAGCAATTGAAAACATACATGCAACAGCTGCAAAATAAATTACTTATAGTCAAAGCTGCTCCTCAGACTCAAAAGCTCATGTGGCAGTCTTTCAAAAGGTCAACACCGAAGTCAGTCACATTGGAAAAGAAGTCCAAGAGTGTAAAATCCAGTGTGCAAATGATTGCTTTGCTCAGGAGTCCTTATTAGAAAGGTAATCTCTGTTCTATCACTATTTAATAACATATCATTACTTTGTGAAGTGGTCTAAAATACCCAGAGTACAAAAGATGATATTTAAAACCAATTCATTCTATTCCATGCCAAACAATACATAAAGAAACCTGGAAAGAACAGGATAAAGATGTTAATTTTAGTGACAATTTTGTCACACTCCTTGAGAGAGAGCAAACAGCCATAACTCCAAAATTACATTGTAACCACAGGCCATTTTATCACATGAAAAGTACCAAGTGATGATAATTTCTCCACTGACTTTAATTAAGCTTCTTGGAGACTCTCATACACTCTCCTTCTCATTCTCTTTGTTATTAAAAAAAAAAAAAAGTGAAGTTACCCCCCCAGGTGAATTTCGCCAAATGCTCGTAGTTCCAGTCTCAGAACCGTGCCTTGCATAACGGAAAGTTTACATGAAAAGTCAAGGTTTTGATGAATGTCACACTTGAAAGCCAATTAAGTGGGCTGAAAGGAAGACACAATTTCCCATTGTCTAATTGCCTCACAGCACCTTCAAGGTAATAAATTTGTCACATTGAATTATTAATGAGAAACGAATATTTGACTTGCAGCCTTGAATAGAAAGTAGTTCATTATCAGTTGGCATTGTTCCTTCCAAATAAAAAGAGGAGCACGATGGGAGTTAAGGAAAAGGTGTCAGAGAAAGCTTTTCCTCACATCACTGTCTCTCACACATTGAGTGCGCCTTTTGGTTTAACATCCTGTAAAAATTCCAGTAAGGGGGAAAAATGATGGTACATCTAATTCCTAATTCTCTTTGGCCTTTGCAGCCTGACAAATAAACTTCCATCTGGATTCCCCAAAACACACTCTTTTACTGTATCCCTTCAAACACAAAGGTTGTAAAATTTTTAAAATTGGCTACATAAAACTACAAGGAGCGCAATAAAGCAGAGGCCAGTTTTAGGTTTATGTGGCTCTTAAAGGCTTTCTGCCTTATCTCCTCTGCAAAGCATTGTTCATACACGTGGGAGAAGACAGGTAGATCAGTATAGTCATTCTTACCCCACAGTTGCTGAAGCAAAGGTAACGCACTTGAAAAGCATTCGTTCCAGCACAGGAGACCTTTATAACGGTGAAGGACTCTCTACTACACATCCTATGCACAATGAAAGAAGTCAAAACAAAATGAAATCTAGGTCTTTGGTTTGGTGTTAGATCTGAATCTGAAAAGGGAATTATGCAATAGAGTTCACATGTCCGTATCTTGGCCTTCTCAACAGCCCAGACTCCTGCCACATAACGCCTGCGACCTCCCGTACGCTGGGGATGGGCACACCAGGACTGCCCTAGAGGTGAGGAAACAGAAGCATATTTTAGGTTGCATCGCTATCAGTTGGTAAGGCTCCCTGTCCTTCCTCTCCCGTGTGTCGTTATAAACCCCTTGGCATCGCTACACCAGAGAAGCATCTGTGCAAGTAGCTTGTAAGCACCATGGCTCACACTGCACGAGGTGGACAACACAACAGCGGCATTCTCTCACGTTTTCTAAATGAAGAAAAATGCAGAAAAGGGGCAAAATCATGTGCCACCAAAAGTGGTTTAAAAAGAAAATTAGAACAGTGCAAAAGGATGATTACTTACAGAAATAATTATGAAAGTTTTAGAGAATAGCCAGAACAACTTAATACATCCACTGCTGATACTGGTTCTCCAAGAAGAGTTTGGATCCTGTTTACTCCCTGGATGCTACCATTCGATGAAGTGCACTACAGGTTAGTGCATCCCACATTTAATGCTTTTGTCTTTTTGAAAGGTATCATTAGCTGAGAGGACAATTCTTGCATTCAGAAGGTACTTGGGGGAAAGAGAAGAGGGAAAGAGGTGATCTGCCTGTATTCTTATCCTGAAGAGTTAGAAGAAAACAGAAGGCCATCGCTCGGACAGACATTCAGCCATCGCTCGGACAGACATTTTCCAGAGTAGTTTCATTTCTACAGAAAGAACATAAAATCAGAAATTTGAACCACAGAGCTCCAGTTCATGAATTCAGGATGATTCTTTCATGACTCCAAGATAGCAAGCCCTTTTCTTTTTGATCTCAAAATCAAGAAAATCAGCTGCTTTGGTGCCTCACCAATTCAGAACTCAAATGGTGGACCAAGAAAGCCTTTAAAACATTGTCATCCTCACTTTACACTAGGATTCTCCCATTGTTTTTTAAAAGCAAGATTAATACATGCTTAACAGCTGGTTCTATAAACAGGTAATCACAGCCAATGATTATAAAACCTCACAGAGCTCAGAAGGTCAATAGGCTGCTTCTCACCTAAATTATAACCACTCACTCCTACAGAAATCCTAATAACAGTTCAGAGCTCGTATCACTCCAGTCTGAACACAGCTACTGTGATCTGGGGAGTGAAAGCAGAGAGGAGGGAGGGCAAACTGCTCGGCGAGACCCCTGGGGCACGGCAACGCAGGGTGGCCATCGGCTGCTGGAAGGAACCGCCTGACGGTACCCAGCTTTGCTGCGGTAATATTACAGCATCCTTCGCCACATCCGTGGTGCTCCGGTTCGTTCATCATGGTGCACGGAAGAGCGATGGAGAAACCAAATGCCAGTTACAGGGCTTGCAGTGAAGCAGCTTTGGACATTAATGCTTCTGTTTGCGTGAGGCTTGGCTGCAGTCATGTGTAAAGACCAAATCTTGTTCTCCTTGGGCAGAAGCTAAAGTGCTGTTAAGGCTCTTTTGAGATGCAACGTTTGCCAGAGAGGTCCGCTGATCTAAAGAGGTGCTTGAAGGGCCAATTCCACATACTAGCGTGAGCCCTTAGCAAGAAATCTCTCCGATGCCAGCATTTCTGGCACTTTATCAGAACTCTGTAGAGATGAGAACGCCTTGGGGCTTCAGCAGCTTTAATTTTGCAATGAATCTGACTCAGTGCCTTTCATGTATGTACCAATAAGACCTGTAGTAGAAACCTTAGAAGTTAATGAGTAAGACAGGGAGATTTAGAGATTTGGGCATATAATTACTATAGCAACATGTGCTTTTTCTTGCACTACACCGTGAGATCTTCTATTAGGCATGCTGCAGTAAACCAAATAAATCACAGGTCACAAAACATAGCAATAAATCCTGCTCATATTAAATTGCAAAGTAATTAAAACTGGTATGGTATTCACATTTCAAATTCACTAGTAACGTCAGAAAATGTTCTGATTAAAGGTGCATCCACAGCAGCCTCTGTAGTGTTTCTTCAACTGCTCCTAACGTGAAGCCTTGCTTTTTCCAGCAGGGCCAGACATACAAAGGTGTTTAGATACCTAAGCGTGCAGCACGCTCTTCCTAAGGCTTTATAAAAGTTCCTTTGCTTGGGTAGATCCCTAATTCCACTGATACCTATGAGTGAAATAATCATACACTTAAAGTCCATTCTACAAAAACACACCAAAATGGGCACCACCATCTAATTAAGTTTTTTGCACAGCATGGAACAGTACTATTTAAACTGCTTATTGGCACTGCAATTTTTTCATCTGTTGGGCCCACCTCCACCCAGGGCCAATTCAAACAACAAAAGGAACACCAGGCGTAGCCCTTCGTGCTGCTGTACACGTATTCTTCAAGGGCCAGACCTCCTACTTCCACTGGGCCTTGCAAAAAGAAAATCTCAATCCCTCAAAATCTTCCAGGCCAGAATCTTTCATTAGTGCTGAAACAACAAGCAAGAAAATGAATTCACTCCTATAAAACCTGACAAGACAATAGTGAAATACTCATTATTATCCCTGACTTATAGGGCAAGTCAAGCCTTTAGTCATCCTTGTCTTAACATACTCTCAGTGCAGCTGGTGAACAGTTTTCATCCTATTTCAGAGTGAAGCATCTACTACAGCTGATACACTGAAATTAAACTCAAGTTTTCATTACACATTCAGTAGATTTTATTATTCCATTGCTTTTCACACTGGTCACCTGGCAGTAGTTATGTATCCTCCTCAGAAATTGGGATGCAGCAATTAGATATCCTATGTTAGCCAGTGGTACCGCTCAATCCTGCGCTTGCACTCAGCACAGTGACTCCCAGCACATCACCACGCCACTTTTAAAGAGCAGCTGACACCTCCTGGCAACCTATGAAAAATGTCCTATTTTGAAACAATTTTGCCTCTGCTTGATGTATGTTCTGTTTTTCCTTTCCCCTCACTCTTTATTACTAACAACATTTGCATGAAAAATAGCATCTTCCTTCTTCAAAAAGTTCATCCACTCCCGCTACTGGGTTTTTTTTCTCCTCTGCACTCGAACTCATAATCCTGTCTTTGTGTAGCTACAGCGGGATGCTGTGAAAATGACTCTGGTATCGGCAAAGAGAAGAAAATGGAGCTGCTGCTGAGTTCTCAGGAGGAAGGCTGGGTGCCAGCGTTGCCCCTGGTAATCAATGCAGAAACCAAATGGGCAGCTGCCAACATCTAAAATTTTGCCACCCTCAGTCGCAGTTCTCCGCCTGTCAGCGCTCACGGCTGTAAGCCAGGCTGGAATTTCTGCAGGCATGCAGCGCATCCCTCTCCGCAGTGTCACACGCGACCTGGAGTAAGATAACCTCTGCCCCTTCACTCACAGGGACGGCACAGATCGCCAGGCTCTGGAGATGCCGCTCCCGAGTCGGACACAAGCAGGCACCATGACGGGGGTGAGAGATACAACACCTTTCCTCCAGCATCCCTGCTCCGTTCAAATCCACTTGGGAGACTGGTGCAGAGAGCATTTTTGTAACCCATTGCTTTTTATTCTGCAGAAGTGGCTGATTCCGGCCGCTCTGTCCCTGGGCCACCTGGTACCTCTGCAAACACCTTTCTCCCACGCTGACTCTCACCCTCTGAAGGCACCACCTGTAAAACCATCCCAGAGCCTCAGTTGCTCATCCCAGCCCCTTTTTTAATTCCTCAGTGACAACAAAGAGCCTCACAACACACAAGTCGCTGGCTGATACCACCCGGTGTTCCCCCTCTGCTGTCAGGACGGTATCCGTCAGTTGTTTCTTGCCCTGGACGGTGTCTTCTTTTGGGCAGTCACCATTCTTTTGTCCGCTGGGATTTTGGTGCACGAACAACACTCCAGCTTACTCCGGCACCAGAAACAGTGCACATAAATAATAAGCAAGGATGAAATATGAAAAGCACAGGCATATGCTCATTTTGCTCATCTCCCACTGTTTTTGCTGGCCTTTAATCCCTAACCATGAAGCCAAACAATGAAATTATGTTTATGGAAAAATAAGATCTATGGGACTCAGTCCAGTCATTTTTCCTTGTGTAAAACTAATACACAAAAATGTTTCTAGTGGAGAGCTGGAGCAGTCAACTTCCCAGGGAGAATGTTATTTCTGCAAGAACGCGGCTGAGGAAATTTTCCCCAGCATAGAGGGAGCAAGAACCACCTACGTGTGGGAAAAAAATTAGCCCAGAGCAATGTAAGCGGTGCGCAGACCTCGTGCAGGCCCTCAGCAGGGGCTGAATTTCTCCCAGCGTGCCCATTCCCACGCAAAGATACAAAGCACGTTGCTATCAAAGTGCCTGCCCCAGAGCATCACTGCAGCCATCAAATCGCTATTCTCTACTTTCCTTTTCCAGGATGCAATTACTCAGATTGCATTATGGCTCCAGAACAAAGTGAGGGAAAAAAGTCAACAGGAGCTACCGCATGCTGTAAATCCTCAAAAGACGCCCTTGTCAGTCACGCTGTGCCTTTTCCTTTCTTAGGAGGAGCTAGCTGCCGACTACCATGTTTTCTGTCCCTCCCACCTTCTTATCAGGATTACTATAATCGTTTGATTATTCCTTTCTATGCAGTGGACAAACATCAATCATTTTAACCAAATGTTTTCGGAAGTTAAGCTTAGCTTTCAAAAGGTGGCTATTTCCATGAAATATGTTATTATTCGTAATGGCTTTAAACAGAATCTGTTTTCCCCAAACGCCCGAACACAAGTTGAGAGCTCTTTCATTTTCTGTGTTCACCCATTTAATTTTTTATACACGTGGTGGGCAAGCGGCTCTGTAAAATACGAGGGATCCATATACAATGAACCTGATTTACTGAGCAAGCGTAGTCTCCTCCAATCCAGTAATATATCAACAGCAAAGGTGGAGGAGAGAGGAGAGCAGCAGCTGAAAGCCAGACACCAGAAAAAGGTAAAAGACTGCAAATGGAGAGAGAAGAAACGAAGGAAACCTGTAAGTCCGGACGTCTCTGTGTGAAGTAATTATGCCTGTGAATTAAGAAAGCAATAAAGCAATCACGTGCCTAAGAGAGGAACTACGTCTTTGTCTCTTAAGGTAATTTCTGTAGCCGTAAGGTTTCCAGTGATGCAGCGCTGGTGGATGCGAATGGGGCTCCAGTTAGGCCAGGCCATCCTACTTCGCTCCGCACAACCATTTTGCAGCTGGAAAGACTGAGGCCGTGACCCAGGACAGGTCCCTGAGCAGCCTGGACGCGGGCACAAAGGTAAGCACGACCCGCAGGAAGAGGACCGCCAGCAGAGAACCAGCGCGCTCATCACAGCCTGGCGAGCACGGACACCTCCTGGGAATTCAGAGAATTCCACTTGCTTTAACAGAACCCGCTTGGGTGGTGGGAGATGAGACTCCGGCTCTGCCCGTGCCTTCCCACTAAAGTTTTTCCTTTCGCTGGTTATTAATGCAATAAACACAAAGGCAGAAAAGATACTTTAAGGAAAATCAATGTTTTTAAGATAAAACATCAATGTAATTCAAACAGCTTGAGTCAACTGCCTATAGTAAATTAAGTTTAAAATTTTAACAAACTGTCATGTAAAACTGGTGGTGTCTGACAAATTGAATTACGATAGTAATACATCACTCACAAAAGTATTATTGATAGCGACAGGAAGATATTGAATTTAAATTATTCATTTTTACTGATTAAACAGTATGTCTTCACCAAGAATGGGGCAAAACATCTGACAAACATTTGAGATTCATATTTTAGCTCCTGGAATAAATAGCTGTCAATCCACCCGTGCTGGCCTTCTGCGTATTCCCCTGCAGTGGGTACGAGTCAGCACCAAAACCTCTCACGTGAAGAACTCTTCACCCACGTTTCTTGCAGCAAACACCGAGCTGCAATACACCCTCGCACTTGCCAGAGACCATTTTAAAAAATGTTTCTGTGGAGATGCACGGGCTAGCGTCTACCTGGGAGCTGCTGCCTTCCCTCACCCTGCAGTTCCAGGCAGGCATCGCACCACGGCTCAGCACCAGCAGCAGGATGCCAACCCCTCCCGCTAATTCCCACGGTCCAGTACTAGTAAGGAGATTTCAGCTGAAGACTGGGCCTTCAAGTCATTCGACAAAACCACTCTGAACTTCATTCCCTGCCAGCAGCAGGGAGATCCCAAACAAAATGAAAGGAGTAATTGCTTTCTGAGCTGGAAGAGACAGAGAATACTGACCTTAAGCAGCTTTAATACATGTAAACCAAGAAGAAAATTAATCAAGGAACAGAAAGTCAGGTCGGCTTCAATAGCCAACATGCACTTCTTCCCGTCAAACTATTACTGTGAAAAGTCCTGGGATTGTTATTTCATTTAAGCTCCCTAGTTTCCTCGACCAACTTTTGTCTTTTGAGGTTTTTACTACAAAGGCACTGAACATCATACATATAGTGGGAAAAGAAATCTATGCCCAGCAAGGAAGTTGGAAGCAAGAGAAGAAATTTTAAAACTTCACCTAGCCCCAAACCAAGCAACAATCTCATATGGCAAGGAGGCCTCTTACATCCAAACATGTGCCTTTTCTATTTTTTTAGAGACTTTCAACCATTGTAAACTTTCACATGCCCACAAAATCCCAAGCTTTCCCCTACTATAAGAGAGGGAATGTCAGGCTGAGAGTTTGGATATGTTTATGCTGTTAATATTTTGCTTATCTGCACAGTCTGAAGGGCCGAAGGAAAATAAGTCAACATACATCTACAGCTCGGTGATCTTCATGTGTGATGAAGGAGTGCAAGAGCTGGTGGGTGCAGAGTCTGAACTCACTCTGACATCAGAGCCTGGGAATGAAGCCATCTTTTCACATACAGGTACCGGGTAACGTACTCATGGGCTGTACACATCATTAGCATGTACATGAATAAATGTCAGATAAAACTTTCATCATCGTAATGCATTTTAGTGGATTTTTAGGAGAATTTGAAGTTCTATTGCCTTTGTCTGGGTTCCAACATAGTAACAAAATGCTACAATGCCACACTCTGGGCTGAATAATCTTACCTGCCTATACGCGACTAGTTTTCTCTTTAAAACATTAGATTTGAGTTCTCATAGCTTGAGCACACACAGTTACCAACAATACTCAGAAGATTAGCCAGCCTTGAAAAAGAAATTCTATTCTTATTCCAGACTGGCAACATCAGCGTTGTTTGCACTTTTGCACATTTAGAATCTCAAGCCATGATCGGTGTTAGCTTTTTGATGAACCGGCTGTCTGCACGTGGTGGAGCCCAAGGCAGAAGTAATTCGTCAGCTGGTCCCAGAACGCGCAGACTAACGCGGCCAAAACAAGTCTGGGAGATCAGTTTTACCGTTAGGTGGTGGTCCTTCCAATATTTGATGTTAATGTTTAATTTTGTCTTCCAAAGGAAGGTGTTCACTCCTGTTCTGGATTGTCAAGAGGGAATGGAAATGTAGTGCAACTGCTACGTGCCAATGAAATGTTTCGCTGGAGCATTAAGACAGGAGTCGCACACTTTAGTCTTTTCCCTGGTCTGCAGAACAAGATAGAAGTAAATCAGATTATATTAAAGTAAATTAACAATCAAACTTGTTTAGATACTAGGCTGATGTACAGGGAGGGGGTTCTGAAAAAAAAAAACAAACCCAAAACCTCTTCACCTGCCTCCACTTGACATCTTTATTTCTTTTACTTGAAGAAAAAGTGTCTTTTGTACAAGAAAGTTCACGCTACTGCCCAGATTATTTCTTGTCTACTTGAAAAAGGAATTTGTTTTATATACTTGACCTTTGATAAACTCCTATACAATAAATCCTTTTCATTTCCCTCTCCCTGCTGAATGAGTATTTGGGCCAGTGTAAATACAGCACTTTTCAGCGGCGCTGAGAAACTTCAACAAGAGACCATGGAAAATTAGTTTGTTCCTAGCATTACCATGCCCTTGTTTAAAAGCCCTCTGTGATCCATCAGAAAAATACATCAAGTAAAGAACCTTAATGTTTAAATGATTCACAACCACTCCACCAAAAGGCAATGAATCCAAGATGTTTCAATACCTCTTAAGACCTTAACATCCAGTTTAAATGTCCACTTCTTAAAAGTCCTAGTTTTAACACATTTCAGCTATTGAACGGAAAGATTCTGAACCATGAAATCAAGTGGAATTTCTCAGTCCTAATTTCCTGCCAATATTTCACAACTCATCCCCTTCATACCAAATACCCGGTGGAAACCTACAGGAGAGACTTTGGATGGATCCCCAAAGGTCTACAACATTGGAATAAAAACTGGGACAAGATTTCTGGATACCTATTTAAATCCAGAGGCTCAACTCTCTACTTTGTGGGAAACACCGAATGAAATCTGGATCCCTCTGACTTCCAGTCACCATAGACTCTCATTAGTGAGACTCTCCTATTAGCAAGAAGTCACCACTACACCACTGAGTTACACCATCACGATGGTCATGGCAGAGAAGTTACCTCAGGAAACCTAAGAATGGACAGATAAGATGTTTCGCTGCTAACAGGTGAATAAGAGTCTGTAACTGCCAAGAGGACTGAGCAAGACGGAGAAGGTTTGGGAGGAAAGCAAAGAAAGTTGCATCCCATTCCTCCGACTGAGAAAAATCTCCTCTTTATTTCCATGGTGAAGAATTTCCAGGCATTTCTGAATGTCTGATTTTCAGTAAACAAATATGAAAAAGAATCTAATCATGTTGATAACCTCCCTTTTATCTTCTACCTAACCCAGAACTGCCTTGTGCCAAGTCTCCTGCACTTTTATAGAACAAAGTCAGTGAGCCCTTCTCACCCAACATTGTTTTGCTACCTGCGACTTGTTAGTATGTCCTGAATCTTTATATTTTGATGAAAAAACAATGTATTTCAGGGAAGATACTATACAAAATTATTTAACAATTTTAGATCATTTTCTTAATTATTCAACAGACTCTGTTGCTCTTGCTTAGTTTCATTGTTCTCCACATCTGTCCTATTATTCAGTGATCACTGCTAAAAAAAAAAAGCAGCTCTCCAGATCCTCAGGAATTACGTCCTATGCAGACAACCACAATTAAAAAGCCATAAACCTGCTGGGTGCGGTTCTCAGATGCAGAAATGTCCAGCTGACAACATCCCTATAGCCCAGCTACGTCAGTATGCCTCTAGTTACATCACACACAAAATTTCTAAAAAGATCGACTTTATCTTGAGTTCATGCAAGTGAATAAGGCAACCAGTCCACGTTGACCATGACTATTTCTGTGCTGCTCCTCGTATGCACTATGTGCTGTCCAGTCTCTGTAATAAGTGAGTCACGTAGTTTGGACAGCTTGTGTACTAAGGACTGCTCTAAATCAAGGCAGAAAAAAGGCAATAAGTGACTTTGGAGTGCAAATATCTAGAAAGACCAAGACTGTGTAGTCCTAACACCAGCTTTCTGTTTCGCTTTAATTGCTCTACCTTACCACCTCGAGTTTCCTTAGTGTCATCTGTTATTTCTACAGGTTTTATTTTTTCCCGGTGATAAAAGACTTTCCATCCCACAGAGCTATTTCCTAGACAGCAGCAGATGCTCTGTCTTGCACTATGTGCTCTCTGCAAAGTCACCGAGAGCTGCGGGTCTCTGTGCCAATTGGGGCTTTACCTTCACTGCCAAAACCCAGCGCTGCTTTAACGCGGTATAACTCCGCTCTGGAGGAGACCCGGCACTGTCATTTTATCATGAGAAAAACTGCAGGGAGGCGAATACAGCGCTGACCTCTCCCAGCGAGGACCAGCCCCACCGTGTCTCCATTAGGATTTTACAGCGGAACAGCTGACGCGCACAGAGCTTGCACAGGGCGCAGGTGAAGGAGGCGGCAGCTGCCAGGATGCTGCCGGTAGGAAAGGACAGCCTGTTTGCTTTGCGTTTGCCAGAAGAGACTGAGATGGATTATTTCAAACCTGTGCAGCCTACTGCTCCGTGAGCAGAGGAGAGATGTGCAGGGCCGGCACGGGGGACAGCTCTGCCCTGTTACAGCCGCAGCATCCTACCCCCAGCCCTGGGGCCCTTCTCGCTGGGGTCTGACTCCACTTTTCTGTGCCAGTCCTACACCACTTGTTTTCCTTCCCTTCTCCTTTCTTTCGAAGCTGCAGTCCTTTCCCCAGCAAGCTGGAAACACCAGAGGGGAATAGGGAAGAATGCTGCTTCTGCTGGAGATGGAAAACTGGAGATAGGGGAACGCGCAGCGGGGTTTCTGCAAGTCCCAGGACGAGAAGGGGGAAGAAAGGGGAACCCCCGTGTGGGAAGAAGGGAACAAAGACTCCCTACTCAACCCCTGTAAAAATCCAATCCCCCCATAGCACCCTGTTCTTGTAAGGAAGCTCCTCTGTTGCCCCACAAAACACGGTCCCTACGGCCAGGCAGCCACGACAGCTGTGCTCGCACTGCACTGACGGCAAGCACGAGCCACACAAACACCTTTTCCGACAGTGAGAACATCGCTAATGCTGTCCTTATTCAGAAGCGTCAAAGTAAGGACTGTGATTGGAAAGCACCAGCAGCAATGACTTGCCAACCTTCACCGTGTGTGTGTGAGCGGCAGCGCTGGAACGTGACGTCAGGAGCCCTGAGCACTGGCGACAGGCTTTGGTGAGCAGACAGTGCCCTCCCTGTGCCTGCGGCAGGGCCAGCAATAGCCCCGGCTGCACGTGGAGAGGCCGGATTTACCAAAAACTGGGGAACAGGGTTTGCTTTCTTTACCTTTCATCTTTGACAGCTGTGCTACAAACTAGATACTTCACCTCTAGGGTAAAAGCAGCACGACATTCAAATCGCCGTAAGCTGCCTGAGCTGATGACGTCGCAAGGCCCATCGTGCCAAACTCGGGATGAGACACAGTGACCCACGATCTCACCCCGACGGTGCTGACCCTACAGCACACCCAAAAACCAGCGGCAGCGTTCGGTACTGAGGCTGGCACAGAAGAGCGGAGCGGACCAAAGCGCTCCCCTGCTGAGGCTGCAAGCGCAGCACTGGCCAGTCCCACCAGCGCTGCCTTTAGGGCTTCAGATCCAGCTTTGCACAAAACCAACAAGAAAATCTTGTCATTTTGGTAAATAAAAAAAGTGGCTTTTCCCCGAGTACAAACAAAACTCAATGTTGTCTAGTGTTCTGGTCGGAGTTTTGGCAATTATTACCTGGGAAAGTGCAGTAAATTGTTTTGGAAGATAAAATTTCTGGCGATTCCTCCTGTTCTTTCAAAAGGATCATGTGAAATTGTTCTTGATCCCACACAGCACTAAAGACGAGGGAATAGCAAGCACTGCTAAGAAAACTAAATGACAGCTCATCCACTTACAACAAATTCTCATTGCTGATGGAGATACTCATGAATTTAGCCAAAAGTTATTTGCAAATAATTTCTCTTTCTGAGGTTGTAGTGTTCACCATTTCTCTTAATTACTTCTGACACATTCCATATCATTTACAGCCCCCAATGACACTGGGAAATTAACTCTGAGTCTTCTTTAAAGAAAACGTGCCAAGCACCAGAATTAAGTGCCGTACATTTGTATTACAGCATTCAGATAGCTGAAGTAATCAACCCCGAGCATTCAATGACATGGTGGGAATGATACTTGTATAAACACCTACAAGGGCACCCTTAGGCAGATTTTGGTCTCTCTCAGTGTCCTTCTCTAAACAACCAAGGGAGGTCCTGAACTTCCAAGAAGCCTAACCAGCCCGTGCTGGTAGAAAGCCAGTACCAGCATGGCTTGTGCGAGGGACTTACAGAAAGGAAGAGAAACAAATCCTCTTTTTCAAGGAACTCTCACCCCAAAATATCTGTCTGCCTGGAGGTGCATGAAAGGTCCAGCTGGCCCAGGAACAAAAGGCCAATCCTCATTCATCCTTTCCCCCTGTATTTGCCCACACTTCCTACAACACAATGGCTATGTACAGTATTTTTTGACCCAAGAATTCTCTTAATGCAATCAGTAGCTTCAGATATGAGCATCCATGATGTACTTTGGAAAGTTAATGAAATCTGCCCACCAGAAAGGCTGAGAAATTGTTGTCCTTCAGCTGTGTCATATTTACTCTCCAGGGCTATTTCCTTTTCAAAGCCCTGTGTGGGCAGGAATAGCTTTTCTTCTTGTGGCAGGTGCAGGTACTAACTTACAATCCACAGGCAAATTTATAACAGGGATTTGTTACCAAAAGATAGGAACTGGAAATTAACTCTTGCTGGCTTCAAATCCACTAAGTTCCTGCCTGCTCATTTAGGTCTCTCAATCTTCTAACGACCTGCCCCCATGGGCCAGCCTGGGTGGGACACCAAGGTGTCTGCTAGGAAAAATAAATAAATAAATAATAAAAGGATGGTCCTTAGGCAGGCTTCCTCCAAAGACACAGTTACTCTCCTGAACAGGTCTCTCATTTCACTAGAGCTTAACACCAGCTGGGCAGCTTCTTTTTAAGTCCATCCCTTCCCAGGGAGAGCAGTGGAAAGATGACTGGACAGAGGGCAAGACCCTAAAATATACTATCTCTTCACATTCATTTGAATTCAGACTGTTCAGTCCGACTGTCTTATCTCCCGGTTTTATCTGCAACCTGCAAACATTTCCACAAGCAGCTTTGTATGTGCAGAGACGTCGGGGGAATAGTTGTTCTTCAGACACATTTGAATGAAAACAAGGCAATATTATGCACAGATCAGAGACTCTGCAGCTCATCAGCACCTATTATCGCTACGTAGGAAACTGCAGACAGACGGAGAGACACACAGATGCAGCTACTCCATCAGGACAAGGATGCTGCGGTGCCAGGGCTACACAACCGTGAGAGCAAGGGTACCCACGCCAGGTACCACGTGCTCGACACCACACAGTGAGACACGATGAGCAATTGGAGCAGATCAAAGAGGGGTACGACGTAAATGCAACCGTTCTATCTACGGTGACAGACAGCTGCCATGGAGGAACAGCTGTTTCATAAGCATCATGGCATGGTCTCATTAAAATTCACCTTTTTTTTTTCTCTCCTTAAAAAAATCCTTTTCTTTCTTTTTTTTTTTTTTTTTTTAAATGCTGATCTTGCTGAGGAAGCAAATCCCTTGATACCAGGCTGAGCAGTCTAGTGGTCTCCTAGCAGAACTGTAGTACCAGTACTAATGTGTTATGAATAGTCTAAGGAAATCCTTTATTCATCAAGTCTTAAATAGGTTTCTACAAATAATCTCATCAACTAATAAATGATTTGTAAAGAGGCTATAACTAATGAAAAGAGCTAAATTCACAGAATATTATTAATTGGTCTGATAGCACTTGATGACACTCAACAAGCAAACTGGCCACATTAAAAATGGATGAAGTCACTGTCAAGGCAGAAGATATGGCAAAAGAATGAGTGTTGAGAACTCTTCCCCTTTTCATGATTAACTTGTTCATTTGATGGCCAGATCAAATCAAACCCATAAATGGGAGCCCTGCCATGATTAAACCAGCCATGAAAAGGTTAAGGGCTGCTTAATTGTCTTACAATTCAGCATAAGATTTAAGAGAAAGGTGTCACATATGAAAGATGAGCATCAGGAGATATATGGAGTAAGGGTTAGGCTGGCCTTTTAATCAATATATTGGGTCCTGAAGACAAGGACTTGGCACAGACATGAATGTGACACCCAAGCTTTCTGAGAAGACAAGAACCATAAGGACCCTCCATCCCCACATTTCTATTGAAGTCTCTTTCCCATCTGGTTCTACATCTGTAATATTAATGAGACAATTACTTATCTACCTTTCCAATGCATTAGGAGAACTATCAAATGCAAACCACTATGCAATCTTCAGGTAGGAGATGGCGAGAAACATCTCCAAAGTACAGGCATGAGGCAGAAGAAAAGCAGAGATTTTAGCATTTTTAATTTATTGACTAGCACGGAATGATATCATGGGTGTCTGACTGCAGATGGAATAACTGCTTCAATTCATTGGTATAACTGTCAGCACTGAATCCAAGCAAAGCGAAAAATGTGACACCTTTCAGCCAAACTTAATAGGAATATAAATGAGTTGAAGCAACATTGCAATCAGGTCTACAATTGAAACATCTAGGTGCTTAAAAAAAAATACTTATTGTGATAACACAGTAAGTGTGATATGAACCAATAAGTCAAAGTCGTCACTCTTTAGGAGATAATTTAAAAATATAAAGCTTTGCAGTTGTTTGGAAGTATGTCACAGTTTTTTATTTTTTTTAATATACCTGACAGCCAGTATTTTGTGTAGTCTCAGAGAAATTTCACCTTTATTTCAGACTCATTATCCTAAATAAATCAGAAACTGTCATGCTGCTTAGTTATCTAACGAGCAAAAGTGGGATGTAAAATAAAAGGCCAGATTGGCCCTTCATCACACCAGCAATTGTTTTCTTTCATTTTGAGTAAAAGTTCACATCTGACCCACGTAAATCATTAGAAACATACCTGAAAAATCAAAGCAATACTTTTTTCCTTCTGCAGAAGATCTTGGCACAGAGAAGTTGCTTCAAATCGGGAGAGACATAAGATGCAGTAAGGCTGGAAGAATACACAAGAAATCAGTCATGTCTAACCCTCCATCCTTAGCAGAGAACCAACTAGAACAGCATCATTCCTGACTCATCTTTGCCTAAATTATTATCCGAAAAAATGCTTCAGCATGTAGACTCCCTACCTAAGTAACCTGTTGCAATGCTGCACCAACAACTCCACCTCAACTTGCCAAATTGAAACACTTGGAAGTCTTGTGTCAGGCTCTACAAAACAAACAAAAAAACCCAAAAAAACCAAACAAACAACAAAAAAACCCCCACCACCCAAAAAAACCCAACCCCAAAAATAAAATAATAACCCAAAATAAAATAAAAAGTTTCAGTTCTTTCACTTTCCACCTTAGTTTTTGAACCCTGAAAGCTTATATTTCCCAGCCTTTCTGAAATATGTTTTATTTTTAACAGAAATTTCTAGTTTTCATAATCACCTGAGTCTAGATGCTGCAACATGGGAAGCAAAAATACGCACTTCTTCCAAGCACTGGCACTTAACATTGAATTTCTTGCAGCCAGACTGGAGGGAATAATAGCCCATTGCCCTTTAACCTCCCAGTGCCCAAAACCTCGTACAAATGCTGCCCTTTGCAGAGCATTCGGTGGGACTTTGCTGGAGCAGGCCAAGGAAAGGTGCCTCCGGGAAAGGGGCACCCTGCAGCACCCCCCACACCCCCGGCCACCCTGGTGCAGTTTTCATTGTTCCCTACAGCAGCAGTTTTACTTTCCTCTTTCCCTCTTGTCCTTCCATCCTCCTTTAAGCACATTGATCCAGCAAGTATTTATCTGGTCCTTTGCTCCATCTGCTGCTCAAATATTAAACGTGAAAAAAGCCAGAGCCCGTGGGCTAAAGCAGAAATGTTTTTTAGGGTATGCTGCTCCTGCAGAGTTCACTGGCATTACCGAACTGAAGTAAAACCAAGATGCTGTGCAGAGGATTTCAGGTATTCAACATTTAGCTTCACTTTCATTTGGACAAAAAACACAACAAAACCATCAAATCCAAAACCAAACAAAATTAAAAATCTTTGAGAAAGAGGGAAACTTTTCTGGTTTGAGGGTTTATTCCATGTACACACGGGCAGGATGGCCACCATCTCCGGGGACGAGCAGAGTGGGGGCTCAGCCCCACTGCCCACCACCCTCCCACGCTGGTTCTGCACCATGACGGCTGGTGGAGGTGGGTGCCCACGCGGGGCTGGGTGCTGTCGGGGTGGGATCAGCCCCTTCCTCCTCCTCCTGACACCCTGCACTTCAGGAGCTGCCCAGACCCGACTCTCCGTACCTTTATAGCAGCAAACAAAGAGCCAACAAGCACCTGGCAGATGTGAACCAACGCTTGGCCCAGCCAAAGGCTGCACAAAAACCCCACAGACCACCCCGCTGGCATCGCAGGAGATGATGTCCCCACATCAGTGCCTGTGCTGGGATGGTTTCTGGCACAGGGAGCAGGACCTCATGGTATTTGCTGAACTGTTGAGCCCTTGCTCTATCCTGCAAAACTCAGCCCTGCATTAAAATCAGTAAGATGCTGGTCTGTGCAGCAGCAGCAGAGTGAACCTTCATCAAAAGTTTGTCTTTTTTAGATATAAGGTATCTGCTGGTGGTGACAGAAGCAGAAGGGACTCGCTGCTAGGAGCAGGGAAGAGCTTCCAGAAAAAGGGCAAAGGAATGTGCCAAGAGCTGCTGCTCAGAGCCGCGTCTCACAGCACCCTCCGACTCCTGGACTTTCGGTTCACAGTGGTTTGTGCAAACCAACTTCATTCTTCCTGAAGAAAAGCTTGGAGATGTTGCTTTGGTCTTCAGAGGAAGAAGCAGCTCTGAACATTTACCACTTTTCTGTTGAACAGGAACATACAACACAGATGACTTTTAGCTACATTTTTGTGCACATATGCTTCTCCTGCATGAAAGGCTGTTAAAATTCAGTCAGCCTCGTGCATCACTGGCCTGATCCATCTTACACAGAAACCAGTGGGCATATCTCAAGAAAACTGGACCCGTGCACCCAACAATTCTCCTCTACTCAGGCTAAAAATAACAGAGTTCTTGTAGGAAACTAGATATAAATGGATACCAGACAATAAATCACTGTAATAAATAATAGCAAGAGAAGAAAATGAGGATTCAAGTCAAGCGCCAGATTTATAAACTATAGAAGTAAAAGATCTAGCAGCTGTGCAGGAACAAATGGATATGATTGACTGCTTTGTTCCATTTGCAGATAAACTTTGCAATTGCAACTCCAGCTAAATAATAATGCAGGAATACTTAGGTGTAAGCACAAAGGGAACAATAAAAGAGCAAAACACCAAAGTTACGATGCACAATGGAAGATGGGAGTTGATGCAGCGGGGCTTTGCCGCCTCCTTCATTTGGCAGTACTGTCAAAGGGGCATAATGATTTAGACAACAATGAATGCATAACTAAAACTATATCAGAAAAGCAGGAAGGGGAAAAAAACCATGGCTTTGCTACCAGTCTCTCTCGCTACTAATTGCTGATTTTGATAGCTTTGCATTTCTTAGCAGGCAACACAGGGGAAGGGAAGGGAAAAATGTTTTATTCAGTGCTCAATAAACGCACCGCAGCTTCGTACTGACATGGCTCTCAGGACAAAAGCACTCCACTGTGCCATCAAGCAACTGAACTTCTAGTCCTGCCTTGTCTAAAAAACCAAGTGAGATGCCCCGTCTCCCAGTCAGATGACACATTAGTTGCTGTCAGTGTTGTCAGGTTTGAGTTATAATGATAGCATTACAGCTAGTACAGCCCGCAGTCAAACCAAACAGCTTCAGAGAGGGAGGCTGCCAGAAAGGTGCAGTCACAACCTGATCTGCCTAGTGAGAGAAATAATGGTTTTTGCAAGAGAGATTTCCCAATGAGCAATGATCCTAGAAAACTGCCCTGAGAAACACCTGTCCCTTTCTGACTGGTCTCCTTTTTATTCTATGGATACAATAAATCATCCTTCGCATCTGCAGCTGATAACAGTATTTTTCCTAGTCAAGCTGAGACCATACCAGGCTTTTTCTGTCATGCTCAGCCCGTAACGAGCTGTACCCATCGTGTTATGTTTTGACACAGTCGCTTGTGAGAGGTTTCCGACCTCCTCACGCTGCAATCCAGCTCTGACCACACGGCTGCAATGCACGAGAGCTGCAATATAGAAATTAGCACACGGCACAGAAGATCGACCTTCACAGGGTTTCATTTTTGCCCAAATAATGTCAGGGTTACGTCTCGATAGGATTATTGTCCTGCCACGCAATTACTGTGGTCAATAGTTTCATTTAAAGAGAAAACATTTTAATTTTACATCTGCCTCCCTGCACTCTTTTCTCCCAACGTTTCCAATCCTGCCAGACTGTTTGAACTTGCGTTAATGGGCCTCAATTGCTTTCCGCTCTGACAGGCGATGCACTTGCGTTACGTTTGTTTGCTGACAAACCGGAGCTTGCACTTGGGTTTCCGTGCCCCCGGCAAACAGCTGCCCAAGTTCTGTCCCGCCACTAACGAGCCTGGGGGTATATTGAACAGGCAGGGACCAGCCTCATGGCTCAGCATCGCAACAAGCTGCAGAGCAGCGACAGCACCTCGTCAGAGAATCTGTCCCACCAAAGCTCATTAAGGGAAAATAAGCAAGGAGTGCTAGGGAAGGATCTTGTCATTGTTAATAATGTCAGACCCGTTTCTGCCTTGTCTTTTCATGTTAAAATTTTCAGAAGAACATGGAGGAGTCGGACTTGACAGGTCCTAGAGTACCTTTGATATCTTGATCAAACTCGGCACCTACTACTTTATCTCTGGAGTAAATGATCTTTGGAGCTCACATACATATCACGCATTAGCATATGTAGCTTTTTTATATATATTTGATATGTATGACTGTTTAGTTGTATATGGATACGCAGCTACCTATTCCTCAGCCTCTTTTGATATCCAAGGGGATTCACAGGCAAATTCCTACTAGGTTGGCCTCAAGGACGGTACTTTTCTGTGCTACACAGCCACAGCAGTTACTCTGAACAGCTCATCACTCTACCAAAGCATTAGGTGACTCCTGCTAGCCAGTTACACAGACTGGCCTTTTTCCTTTTTCACTTCTGACAGATTAACAAACTTATAAAACATGGAAGTCTTCCTTTAAACGCACTGGCAGAACATACACCATGGCAAGCTCTTATATTTGGACTCTTTTCTTCCATGAATCTCAAGCCGCCTTCTTTCTCTTAAAAATGAGGTTCCCAGTGGATACCAACCTGATTACGGTGATGTACAATCCACTCCTAGACACAGCTCCCTGCATTATTTCCCCAGCTCACGTCTCCTGGGCAGCATGAGAAGCACCGGGCTCCTGAAACATTTGCCACCTCACTGGTAACGGCATGCCTCCTACCTTTGAGATTTTTATCCCAGGCTCCCTGTAAGCCACATTAACTTCCTTGAGGTTTGAAATTATGCCTGTCTGGCCCTACAGTCCCTGTTGTATCGACTGAATGCAACAGCGTGGTGACCTGAAGCATGCGCCATGCCTTGCAAACACTTGGCTGAACGGCTGGCGCGGAACATGCCTGCACCGGTCAGCAGCATGTTTCTGACTGAACACAAGAAGTGAGTTCTTCAATGAAAATACCAAGACACCGGCATTAGCGTTTCTAGCGGGTGCCACTAGCCCCGGGTATAACAGCCTTCTTCCTCACTAGGACGTCTGAACTCATCCTGACATGCTGCTGTGCATCCCGCTGCACTTCAGCTTCAGGCTTCAGCTATTGTGCAGAATAGAAAAGAGAAGTTTTCTTGCCAATCTCTCATTATTTTTGCTGCAGATGTAAGGAAAGGTGGAAATTGGCCTTATTTAATGAGCACATCCAGCAGACTCAAAAGGTGTCAGCCCTACAGCCTGCAGCCCCCGTGCCTACAGGGCATCATCCACAGCTCAAGTGGCTGCAATACGCCTTTCCAGGCACCCCCGCTGCCCTGCAGCAAACAGCTCCCGTGGGTGGGTGGCAGGAGAAGGTGCCTGCTCCCACAGGCACTGGAAGAGCTGTAGTTACTGATTTTCTGGTGCATTCGGTGACCTGACTTAGACAAAGTTTCACTAAGTTGCTCCAGACCGTGCATTTCCTCAACTTTGTCACTGGAGCTATCAAAACGTGCTACGTAGGGTGATTTTTTCTTTTTCCCCCCATCGATGCGGTGATTTGCCCACAGGGAACTCATCTGAAATCTCCTCCCTGACCCAGAACAGCACCCAACACACTAACTAGATTTAATCCAAAACCTAAGGACTACCTATGGTGCTCCTCAGGGGCTGGCAGCTTTGGCTGCCCCACACTCCCCCCTATATCTCCAGCTATCTATATCTCTTGTTCTTTAACTACCAAGAAGCCCTTATTTCTGATGCTAGCTGTCCAGAAGTCTCAAATACAGCGGAATCATCTCCCCATCTTGCTTATATTACAAAACAAATTAGAGATATTGAAGTGTGTTAATCCTGTAATTATCATGGTAATAATGACGCAGTTTAATGATCTTGCTAATTGTCTGTTCAGCGAGACTGAATTGGAAAACATTCCTTACCCCATCCACCCTTTTAATTCTGCTTAAATCAGATGTTCCCTGTAAGTGAAGAGTTGTAACTATGTGTATCACTACCCCATCGCCAAGCTAATGTTTAAAAATTGCTGCAGGTCTACCTAAAGGCCAAGTATTATGTTGTAAGCAACGTCTATGTGGCCACAGTCAGTAGCTATTCAGCTATATATTAATTCAGACAAGATTGCCAGAGGAAGTAAAAAGAGAAATAAAGCATCTCCGTGAGGACTAAAATTTTGCTTATGGATTGCCTGTTAAGGACCTTAAAATTATCAGCTGAAATAAGCTGCCTGAAAGTCGTTATCAGCCTAATCAACTCTCCCCCCCCATTTATTCTGCTGCAAAGCACCATCGTCAGCGTATCAGCGTGCAGCTAAATGCCGGTGCTGCCCCAGAAACCACCCGCAATGCCCCAGGAAACTCCCAACTCCGAGTCATGCTCATCTTGGGAGTAAGTCAGAAGCCCCTACGTGGGCCATCAGAGACTCATTAAAAATGATCTTTAGAAATGAAAATAATCAAGAATAGGTACACAGATAAGTTATTGTTCGCTACTGCAAAGCACATACTTCCAGCACATCGGCTTCTCTGCAGGAGTTGTCATGCATATGCTAATCCTGGAGTAAACTGAAAGTAATTTAAAGCACTGAAGCGGTAATTTACCCCATGTTTACCGAAATGCAGCGGATACAGCCATGCCTTCCCTGCCATTGCTTGTTCAAAACCCCACACCTCATCTTTGCAACACACTCAGTTATAAGAAAGGTGAACTAAGTGTAACCGTAATAGGTAAAATTTACCAAGCATCTCAATGTGGAATTCCGTTTTTGAGGCTGACACCTGTGCTTCCCAAGAAAATGGCTGTATGAGAAGTGAAAAAGAATGAAGCGTGGTCTGTCCATTTATCCAAACACACACCTCTGATCTACTGAGGCAACTGGTAGAACCTCCTGCTATCAGCCATCTCTCTGAGGAGGAGAATCCTTACCTCTGAGCCTGCCGCTCCAAAGCAAAGGTGACTTGTCACCAAACCTGGTAATAACAGTGCTATGAGCAGCCATCCAAAACCCAGAGGTGACATTTAAATTGGGATTAGACCAGTTGAACCTCCACCAAGCAGAAAATATAGTGATTTACAAGCAGTTGAGGACCCAGCCTCAGCACCCAGCAAATTTTGCATCATGTGGTACAGGCAAACATCCCAACATACGTAGGCTAAAACACCCACCACTGCACAGAACAGACAAAAATCAGTAGTTATCTCTTACTGTAACCCTATCTTAATGCTTAGTACCTACCAGATATTGTTTCTAGTACATTTGACATGCTACAGAAATAATGAATAGTAATTAGAATTAATCATTGCAAGTTCCAGTGCAATTAACAGCAGTGTTTAGCATGCCAATTATTTATGAACACAGAAGTGATGTTCTGGATCAGCCCAAAGATTCAGCTAACCCACTGTCCCATTTCCAATAATTGTCAGCAGCAAATGCCCAGAAATATGTACGCAAGAGCAAGGCAGGCATCAAGCAAGGCTTTCCCTGAATACTCTTCCAGCCTCCAACGACTCAAGCTCAGGCATTTCCCGAGCCAGATCCACCTTCCAGACATTCAATAAGCCAAAGTGGATCTCTCACCAGAACAGGCCTTGGAATCTGCATAAGCCATGACTCCGGTGGAAAGGTACCCCAGGGCTTAGCGCAGTCCTGCTACGGCTGCGTAGCTGAGCAGCTGTCACCCAGCAGCACCCACAAATTCTCCTTTTTGCTCTGCAGAGCATCACTGCCTGAGCCCCAAAGGCCAAATCCCAGAGGATACAGGCAAGTACCGCATGTAGCGCTACTTGTGTACTTGTTTGAGATACAATCCTTCCCTCAGCATCACTGCATGGACTCAAAACAGCACAGGGCTGGAACACCCCATTAGCTGAGTGCCGATAGTTTGCTGGAAAAAAAGAGCTCACAAGTGAGACTGCTTTCAAAACAGCCAGGTAATAAATATACCATACTCCAGTGATTTTCCATAGCTTTAAGAAATACTGTCACTGCAGCATTTCGCCATGAGAACCAAAGGATGCAATCAAGACAAGCCTTATAGATAAGCATTGGATTTCATTAAACCAACCAACAGCGATTAAAAATAAAGAAAAGACAAGCTTATCAGGACACAAGTCTTCTTTCCAGTTCTATCAGCTCTTCTATTAAACTGTATCATCTCTCCCCGGAGACCTTCCTTCACCGAGCAGTGCACGGAGTGACAACAGCAGGGAGCAGGTCGGCTAAGTGCCTCCTGGAAGGCCACCACCCCTGCTCCCCGCCTCGCAGCAGCCAGAGAAAGGATGGGGCTCACGCGTCAAGCAAGACCCAGGAATGAAAGTGCTTTTAACAGCAATGGGAAAAATATTCCCTTGGCGGGAAGAGGAGGGGTCAAGTCATAGTGCAACCTATTAAATGAGTCTGTGTGCCTTACCACGTCTCAGACAATAGAGTGGAAACGGCGGAGTGAAGACGGTAGGTGGAATCATTGGCGAGATGAGAATTGAGCACAGGTAGGGAGGTGAGTAAAAACCCAAGGCGATAAGGTTGAACTCATTTCCCTCACACCTACAAGAGATACTTTTATTCTGTGCGGCACATCCCTGATAGCACACGCACACACACCCGTTCACAGGGGGTCGAACCACAGTGCACTCAAGTCAAAGAAAAAAAACTTATTGACTAACTTCAGGCAGGTTTTGGCTTAAACTCCAAAAGCCCTTCCTACTCAGCTGTGCAATAGCAAATCAGCTGTTGTACCTGAAGAAGGTAGCCTACTGTGCAATTTTAAATAAAATACATATTGATTTCAGGGAAACGTTACAGCAAGGAAACCACTGGAGATCTAGAGCCCTGTTTTGTTGTTTGGTTTTTTGTTTGTTTTTTTAAACAATTTTACAAGAACCACCACTCCAAAACAAGCTGCCACATGTCAAATGGGAGACCCACTATTACATTTTAAAGAAAACAATTATTTGTTTCTCATTGTGCCTTCAAAATTATAAAGGATCATGATTACAAACCCCCAAGTCTCAAAAAACCTCAAATTAAGAGGTATGTTGCTGCCAGCCAGAGAAAAAGCAGCAGTTGGATTGTTATCAGCATCATGGGATCCTCATCGATACCCCAGCACTGGAAATAAATTTGCATACCGTAGATATTTGGGGCCAAATACAGCAGAATCTGCTACCTGTCCCAGAGCTGCAACACAGCCCAAGCTCTCCCTCTATCCATCATTTATGGGTGCACCTTCAATATGAGCAACCAGTGGAAAGATTGGGGTAAAAACTTTGCAAAGATGAATTTAAATCAGAACCAATATTTATTCCGAGATTGTTCTGCAGTCCCCTCAATCTACTCCCCAGCTCTCCACAATAAATCACTTGGGTTCCCCATAAACTGCACCGCGTCAGATCTCAACAGCGTAGATCAGAATACACAGCTGTGTTTATGTGAAAGAGAAACTAATAAATGAAAAATTATGAGTGGAAATTGAATCTGCTAGACGAATGCTCAGCAATAGATTAACATATGCTGCATTTGCAAAAAAAATATAATACTTTAACTCCAGCTTATATTAAATATTGAAAATGCTGAGTTTTCCTCAATGTTCTGCATGTCTTGATATATTGTAAGCGAGCATATTTCATTAGCTGCATATATCCATATCTCTCTAATAACTTTCAAACTCCTGGACTCCTGTCATTTGGACTTATATTTGAAGAGACACTTGAGACCTATAAAAGACAGAAAAAACCCCAAACTCAATACTGAAAGCAATGTGCTTTCACTGCTTTTGTCAGTGGAAACTTTTCTTTGAGCTGTATAATTGAAAAGCAATGCAGTAGCACAAAATATTACATGAGATGAGGAACATTTCAGTGACAGACTCACAGCCCGCAAACCAAAACATAATGCATTGTTTATCACAGATAATTGCAAGCTTTCCATCCCATTTTAATCCTTTTGTTACCTTTTAAACAAATTCTCTGTCCCAATTTTAGAGACAGGAAATAAGAAAAAACATTTGCATTCTCTTCTGAAGAATATTCATTATCCACAGTAACAGAGAGAATAAACTGGATCTTCTGCAGAATATACTGCCCTGCTCGTGGTAGCTACCCTTTGCAAGATAAGATACAAGCCAATGAACCACCACAATATATTTTCTTTATTTAACTTTTAGGAAGCTGTAACTAAGCTGTAAGCTTCTCTGTTTATATCTCTTTGCTTTGAATTCAGTTTCTTCCTTATTTTAATATTCTGCAAGTTTTAAAAAATAGCCAAACCTTTGTCATGCAGATCAGGATACTAGGAGGTAATTCAGTTGTAGCTTTATCCTTTAGAACGGGAACCAATTTAAAAAAGGCATATTTCCATTTTTAATCATTTGTTACAGACTAAGAGAGAACATTTTCTGGTGAGATTTTTCCTCCTGCCTGGACTGCTCTGAAGAGCAGTCACAGCCTATATAACATCTGAACTGCTGCAAAAAAATCCACGAGAAGGTCACAAAAGTAATTCTGACACCAATCTTAAAGCCTAATTCAGCCAAAGCCATTCAAGGGAGGAGAAAACTCCACTATAGTGGTCAATAGCCAGAGAGAACTTTAGCTGCACCCCTGCCTTTGGGTTACTAATTTCACAGACATCAATGTTGATGGCTATTCTTATTTTTATTTGCACCATAGCAATAGGTAGTCAGAAAAATTACAAAGGACCAAGAATTTAGCATCTGAGTGCAGTACTGGAGGCAGAAGCAAACGAAACAGGTGAAGGGAAGCAGGGTGGGACGGGGCAGCACTGACAGCACGGCCACGTCACTCACCAAGGCTGTTGCTGGTGTCAGAGCCATGATGAGGCGTGAGGAGGAAACCGCCAGAAAATAAATATTAGCAACTATCGACACGGAGCTGTCAAAATGGGTAATCAAGATCTCATTTTGGGGAGGCGGACAAGCAAGTGACCCCTCAGCAAGGTGGAGAATAGCCAGGTTCTGCTGAGGCGGCAGTTATGGCCAGGTCCCCAGGGGTGCTCAGTCCCAGGTGCATCCCTAAAGGCGAAGCTGCAGGACCTGGCTCGAGGGGTTAGGAGAGCTGCCACCAACTTCCCTGCTCCCTACGCTTCCTCCGCTCACCAAGGAGCCGCAAGGATTGCTTATTAGCAAGCAGCCATTCCTAGGACTGCTCACTACTTGCTAGCCACAGTTTTCAGTCAGGATAAAAGCCCAAAGATCTGGGGGTCCTTCATGACAGAATTCATCACAAAACATTATTTTTCACATAGCCATCCCAATGGTCTGATACCCCTCTGTGGACTGTGTTCATTTTACAGTCATACATAAGCTTTGTCTGCTTCTACTTGTCTTCCCAACAAGGATCATAGGTAGTCCACAAAACATGTGAGTTATCTTAAAAATCTGTAAATTAATGCCTGAACCTCATTCCTTACACATCTATCCATACCCTGAGTATTTGCATATATGACCGGTACAACTCATGAAGGTCAGCGGGACTACTTATGCTCACCTGCTATCACTGAATTAAGCTGACTGTTTACCATCATTTGATATCAGCTTCTCTCTCAGGGTGAGCCAGTTTGAACTTCACAGACATATTTAAAAAAAAAAAACAAACAAAAAAAACCCAAAACACACCAACCCTCAGCTTCTCTCCAACGAGATACTACTGTGCTGGTTTAGTTATATTCTGCAAATACAAGGGTTAGCTAACAAAAACTTGCGCAAAGTCAGTTCGCTGACACCACTCAGATTTTGTATAGCAAGGCACCTGCTATAACAAGATTTGCAATGCATTTTTTAGAAGAACACTTGGTTAAATCAGTATCTGCTAACTACAGTGCAACACATGCATAATACAGTGTAGCAGCTCTGAAGATTTAGTAAGACTACCCAGAGAAGCATCCGTAGCGTTAAATGAAAAATACAGGTTTTCAAAACACAAACCTTATGTCTCAAGACACCTGGTATTTACTCTCAGAATTAATGGAAAACTACCAGAAATAAGAATAGGCATTCTCATTAGGTTGTTTTTTATTTAATGCTCTTTTTAGCACCTTTGGCAAAGGAGACCACTCTGGCTGTGCTAAGACTGCTGCTGTCTCAAACTCAGCCAGTGGGAGAAAGCCAGGCAGTGCAGCAAAACCTGGATCCAACCTTAACTTGCCCAAGGTGTAGGGATGTTTGAAGGACAGCTCAGAAGAGGATAAAGGACATTAAGTGGCTCGGTCACTGATGTGACACTAAGTAAGACAGTGCAAGGTCTGAAGAAGTAAATTGTAACACGGTCTTGGCCTCCAAAGAAATTGCAGAAGTAGGAGGATAAAACTCAACCCCTTGTGCTTCAAAGGCATGAAACTCCTGCTGCTGAAATGAAGAAGGGACACTCCTGGAGTTCTCTAGTAATATCTGATCCAGCAATTTTTTCAAAAGATAGAAAGGCATGGAAAACAGCAACGCAGAAACACAACAGGATTTGAAGTCATGGCTTTATAGAATTCAATATTAATCAAGTTAAGGTAGAGCTTGCTATTAGACACTATTGCTTTCAGGTTGCTTCTGTTGGTGTATTTATTAATTTGGGGCTTTTAAAACATTTTCTGTACAAAACAAGAGATTGATTTTAGACTTTTGGACTATACTCTGTCCTACTTTACTCACTATTTCCACCGAGCTGCACATAGGCTAAACTCGTGAGCACTCCTGAAGCTGTCTGTTCAAAATGCCAAGTCTGCTTTTGGCAATCAACGCCACTAACAACGCACAAAGAGGGACTCCACATTCGTAACTAAAAGACAGTATGTACTGCTAACCCCCAGGGAACAGCCCTGCTGCCAGTACCACCCCAACACAGAGCAGCCCTGTCCGTACCCCTTTCCCTAAGGCTCACTCTCTCTCTGCATCAGACACGGGTGAATATTGTCCCCTCACACCAGTCTCATACAGTTGACAATTCAAATTCCCAATTTTGGGAATTCTCAACTGGGCATTTGTACGGCTGAAACGCCCAGAAGCCGAGACCAGGGTCATGAACCAGTCATTCCAACTTCTTCCTCATTAGAAATTGGTTGCAAACATTTCTTCTTGCTTTAGCAGCACGAAGTTGGAAGTCATGAGTGAGCAGAGCAATTCCCACTGCAGCTGGATAAACCCTCCCTTCCCAATCTGTTGCAGCTGTAACAAGATATATGTGGAGAAATAATGTTGATCAAGGTGGAATAATATTTAGAGCAGAATGTCAGGTTCAGTCACAAATAGATTTGCTTGTGGAAGCAGCTGCTCCATCCATTAGAATTTTCTAATAAACTGTTATGAAGATTGACACCTTGGAAGTAATTAAGTATTAAGTATTTTTAGGTAATTACTGCAGCAATAATATAAGACGTGCTCATTTTCAGAATGAGGAATTATCTGTAGCTCCCATTGCTGTGCTCCTTTTAATGATTCATAATAGTTTTGACACAAATTATTATTTTTTATTACTCCAGCTTTTCAACTTTCCAAACAAACTAATACGAGCAAAAGAAACTGTTTACAGTCAGGGAAAATCCCAGCAGTTTACCTGTACCAGGTTATCTGGGACTTCTTGGGGAAAGGAGCACACAGAAGGCAGGATGACAATGCACTGATGAACAGCAAGAGATCCATATGAAAAACAAATAACTTTATGGCAAGAACCTGCGTAGAAGGGCAGGAAAAACAGTACAGCAACAAAATTAGCCATCAGAAAATTATTTCTTATTAACAGGCATGCTCCCACATTTGTTAGGATACTCAGACATTGACTCTAATGAGAAAGGCATGTTTTCATACAATTAGGGCTAACAGCTCTTGGACTTCTATCCAAACCAAGCTCCCCACTTCCTCCCTTCCACTGACACCTCAACTGGGAGCTCAGACTTGTTCCTCAAGTCTCTTGAAGGGCACAAAGTTCATCCTGGACATCACTCACCAGGCTGTATTTGCAGAGTGAGCCATTAGGCAAACCAGCCTTGACCCACACTTACTCGCACAGACAGAACTCAACGGCAATCTCATTTGGAGCCACGTTACAACTGCACACGGAGCCAGACTCAGACCTGTGTGACTTCCAAATGGCATTTTACCTGGGAATTGCAAAAAAATACAACCCCAAACCTCCAGACAGATATGCTTGCTAATTTTGCTATAAACTGCTGTGTTGGGTTTGCATGGCAAGGTTTTGGTAGCAGAGGGGGCTACAGGGGTGGCTTCTGTGAGAAGCTGCTAGAAGCTTCCCCTGTGTCTGATAGAGCCAATGCCAGCCGGCTCCAAGACAGACACACCGCTGGCCAAGGCCAAGCCAATCAGCACCTCTGTGATAACATATTTAAGAAGGAAAAAAAAAAAACAGTTAGAGCTTTTGCAGCTGCAGAGAGGAGTGAGAAGATGTAAGAAACTCCGCAGACACCAAGGTCAGTGCAGAAGGAGGGGGAGAAGGTGCTCCAGGTCCCGGAGCAGAGATCCCCCTGCAGCCTGTGGTGAAGACCATGGTGAAGCAGGCTGTCCCCATGCAGCCCATGGAGGAAGGATGAGGGGGTGTAGAGATTCTACCTGCAGCC
>VXBL01000533.1:1488296-1551709 GCA_013400195.1 Aramus guarauna
GTTTTAAGATTTGGTTTTATTTCTCATTCCTCTACTCTGTTCTGTTTGGGAATAAATTAGATGAATTTCCTCTCTCTAAGTTCAGTCTGTTTTGCTCGTGATGATAATAAGTGAATGATCTCTCCCTGTCCTTATCTCAACTCACAAAGCTTCTCGTTACACTTTTTCTCCCTTGTCTGGTGAATGAGGGGAGTGACAGAGTGGCTCTGGTGGGCACCTGGCCCCCAGCCAGGGTCAACCCACCACAAGTGCTCAGCTAAACAGCAACAAGCATTCTGTGAGGTAGTTGCAATAGGATCTCAACAAATGAATGGGTTTTTTTCAGTTTAGGAAAGCTTACCTGTGATCACTCTGCAGGGGAAGCGTGCCTATCCTGCTATTTGTAAGAGAAGAATGACCAGGCAAGATTTCAGAGCTGTCCCCATCCTGCACAGTGTCACAATCCAGAATTCATACCAGCAGCAGTGTCCTGCACGCCCCACTCGAAGTGAGGGACCCAACGGTGCCAGCCGGCTGGGGCACGCTGACCTTTGGACCCTACCAGGACGAGGGCAGCTGCGCTCAAGGCAACTGATCTGCTGTTCTAAAATAAATTTTGATAATTAAAAAGTAAATAAAAATTAATACTCAATTAGACAAGAAGTCCAAAGTCTAAAAAATTGCTGCTGAATGGAAAAAAAAAAATCTAAGAAAAAAAAGAAATGGTCTTATTGAAAACATTTTCTTCAATGGTCTTAAAACTACCTTAGAGTGGCTTTTTATTTTCAGTTAAACCTGGAGATTTGTTTTGTATTATAACTTAAGTGTGAAATTATAAATGCACTTTGAACTGAAAATACATTTAGAAAAACCTTTTCAAAATGGGAAATTCAGTGAAACTAACAATTTTCCCATAAACAGACAGGCTTTGACAGAGAAGTGTCAGCATAAAACATACCCATCAGCTCCATTCTGAACTGTAGGGCCCCCTAATGACAGGATATTTCTAATTCTCAAAACATTTCCGTGCTGCCTAACTCCCCAGGGATTCCCAGGCATCCTTTTTCACCGTCAGCTCATCAGTGCTGCTCACAGTCAGGATTTGCCGCCGCTGCCCCACTCTGCCCTCCTGGCAGAGCTGCTCATCAGGAAAGCTCAGACCCCTTCTGCATAGATGGAAGCATTTGTGCTTGGGATGGATAGATATAGTTAGATTAATTCCCACTTTGTCTCCATTTGCTCCCATCACAGCAAAGACAGAAATATCTAGCCTGTACACAGCCTCTGCCCAACCCCATTAACATTTGGTTGTAATAGGCACCAAAGGAGAGAATAACAGCTCCTCATTTACTTTAAAGTGTTTCCTGGTTTGTTTTTAAAATGCACCATCTGTGTTTCCACCATGATGTGTTAATGAAACACAGCTCTTGGGTTTTTTTTTTAAGGCGCAAAAGTGATTTTAAACACACTCGTAGCCAGGAAGCTGAACCCAGCAGTTGCAGCTGTGACTGTACGTACACTCACGGGAAGCTGGAGTATTGCGAGGTGACGGTGTATCCGACTGCCACCCTTCCGCCAGGAACAGCTCATCTCCACGATGAGCTCATCTCCTCCAGGAGCTTTCTGGAGACGGCTGGGCAAAACCCACCAGCAACATCCAGCCTCTTTTACAATTAAGACGTAACGAGGCCAAGGAGATTTTAGTATCCATAGATTTCAAGCAATGGCTGGATTCAAACAGCTGGAATTGAGACGCACTCTCACAGATGGTTCTTATGTTTGTTTTAACCAGCAGACTGAGATAAACATTTCTTTGGGATCCCAAGGCTCTAATAAAGTTGCATTTCCCCTCAGCTCTGTTTTTATTTGCATTGCTACATGAGGTACCTTGGCATCTGCAAGACAAGACAGAAAGGCTTACAAAGTGGATCAAAGGGTAGGATTAGGGCACAAGTTGACTCTTCAGATAAACATACAAAACCTGAAACTAAACTGTGCTTTGGAGAGAAAATTGAAATTTTATTAAATCTGTTTGGTGCACTCTGCCAGCGTGTACTCTAGACAGAGACCCAAGATTTTTATCCAGCTTAAGCAAGCAGTAGAGGTAGTTAAATTCCAGACAAATTCTCTCAGACCAAAGTTTCCCAAGCACATCTCCACATGAGATAACCCAGATTACACTAACAAAGCAGTGGATTAATTTCTTTTTCCTCAAATGGCAATGCTGTTATTCTTAACAGCATTTAAAAAGACAGAGTCAAAAGACACTGTCTTGGCTAGCAAAAGCCCAGTGTTGTGCAAAGATTACTCTTATTAAACAGTAATATGTCCATCTGCTCAGAAATTACTTTCTTCTGGGGGAGCCAGAGGAGGAAGGAAAAAAAAGGAGGAGGAAGATAAAGTGGGACAGATGCTTTAACATTTGCCTTTAAAGGCATTGTTCTATTTGGCTTAAGTGACATAGTTGTGTCTTTGAAGAGGTGAAAAATCTGAGCCTGAAGGCTAAAGCTTGCCTTTTCCTGAGGAACGCTGCCATGAATTCCAACATTTTCTACCCATAAGATGAAGTAGTACCAGTTATCATGGCCAAAAGGTAAATGATAATGTTTCATGTCCAAATCAAAAATTAAATAAACTCGGAAAAAGCAAAGTGTAGGATGCTGCATGGAAAGTTTTATTCCACATTAAACAAGAAACAAACCTACTACAAATGGGGAAGGAAAAAAAAACCAAACCAAAACAAAATAAAAGCTTGAGTTATTCCTGAAAAGGCTTTGGCTATATGTGGTGCAGTATTCCAAAATTTCTTATTAGGCTGCTATGGCACTCTTCCATTTGCTAAATTATTTTATGTTAGTGAGAATGATTAGGTTTCTTGTGCAGTTATTGGGACCCGAAAGGCACCTTTATTTACCTCATTTATCATGTACAGCAGCACTCAGCTGAAGTGTAGAGGTAAACAATTTTAAATAGCAATAGTCTTTCTAAAACGCAGTCATCTTGACCACAGGAGCTTTGGAAAAATGCAGATTTAAACTGTTCATGTTACTGTTTTATCTGCATTTCAGTCTGAATTACTAACTTATCACCAAGCTCAGCAATAAAGAAACATGGAGGGAAGACATTAAATATTTATGCCTACAGTACCTTACATGTTTTCATCAAAATATTAATTGTAAAACAAAAGCACAACCGTTCCAGCTACCAGGAGCAGGAAAGGCAATACTTAAAGTCAACCTGACAGTGCCACAGCCAATTTAGTTTGGAGCACTTAAAGAATTGTTAGCTCAAATTAAATTTGGGGAAGAAAATACTTTGAAAATATATATTGAAAATATTTGTCAGTCACTCTGAAATCAGAATCTGCTAGACCTGTTAAATTGTTTGCGTGTTGAAGGATAAAAATCAACTAGGCACATATCTCCCTACCTTGAGTCCCCAGTGTTAACACTGAATTACTGTCACAATTTGCCTCAAAATTCAACTCCGGTGATATCCATTCAGTGCAGGCTGCGCTCACAGGGCTGGGTGTACCTCGAACACCTGGGCACACAAAATCCACGTTGAAGTGTCCGGCATGATCTCCAGCAGTGCTCCAGGCAGGATGAGGGGCATCTGGCACGGACCTCTGCTCGCTCTCAGCAGCGGCACAGCCAGCAGCTCCCGCCGATGGTCAACCCTGTGGAGGAATCAGTAAATTGGTAAAGATGACAAAAACTCAACCTCTCCTTGCACTCCATCTCTCTAACCATCACAGTTACCCCTCACACTGTGCTCGGGCAAATCTCCCCCAGCGAGTAGCTGGGGGTGCACAAGTTGTTGGGAGAGGACACAGCTGGGACAGCTGAGCCCAGCTGACCAAAGGGATATTCCACACCATACGATGTCATGCTCAGCATATAAAGCTGGGGTAAGGAGGGAGATGTTCAGAGTGATGGTGTTTGTCTTCCCAAGTCACCATTACGCATGATAGAGCCCTGCTTTCCTGGAGATGGCTGAACACCTGCCTGCCGATGGGAAGTGGTGAATTAATTCCTTGTTTTGCTTCGCTTGCGTGTGCAGCTTTTGGTTTACCTGTTAAACTGCCTTTATCTCAACCCACGAGTCTTCTCTTTTACTCTGCGGATTCTCTCCTCCATCCCACTGGGGGGAGTGAACGAGCAGCTGAGTGGTGCTCAGTTGCCAACTGAGCTTAAACCGCAACAACATGCAACAAGCCACCAGCAAAACAACGCTCAAGCCCTTTTAAATGTCAGCAACGCTTAGCACTGAATCTAGATTTCTTTGTTGCTAATGAGTAAACATTACAGAAAATGCTAAAAAAGTTAAATATTCTTTAGCATTATATTAGTTTTAAAATAAATGTATTAAAAAGTGTTTGGGGCATATATTAGAGAGCTCATTCTGTGACAAGGAATGTTTAACTCTGGGGTGCTGGGTCATTCTTTAGAAATTATCATGTACAGATTTAGGCATCAGAAGCAAAAGTAACACTCCATAGAGAAATCCAGTGTCACACACAAAGCCCATGTAGTTGGAGAGATTTCTGTTAGCTACTGCTTTATAATGGCTTGTGTGCCCAAGAAGGGGAGACAGCAGAGACCAAGGTAGTGGGGAGAAAGCACAAGGAAACCTGAATGCCTCCTGGATGAACATCAACACCTACTTAGAGGCTTTTTTGGTTTTGCTGAAAGGGACTTTAAAAAAAATGCATAAATCTGAGATAAAATATCTGTCTCCCACTGTCCAGCTCCTACCATGATTAATAAAATGGAACCTTATATATTCTTTTTAAATAAAAAAGTGCATCAAAAATAAATGAGTCCTTGCATCAAATTCTACTAATGACAACAACCCACATGACTCCGTATTTGACCAGCTGCTGACATCAGAAAGGGTAGCAGTAGACTGCCAGGCAGTACACTCCCTGTTATTCTCTGCTTATTCACACCTGGAACAGCAGAGATCCAAAGGCCATGGGTGCAATTTTTGAGTCATTGCCCATCAGCCAGCTTGCCTCTCCTGCAGTATGTTGAAAGGGTAAAAAAAAGTTGTACTTGTAAAAAGGAGATTTTCATAAACCACATCTCCCACTGACAAAGAAGCAGCAGTGAAAATCCAGTGAAAGGACTACCAAAAACCAGTGATTCGCTGTCTGCCATTGCTCCCATTAAAGAACGCATGCAGAAGGGAGGAAGCAATGTTCTAAATAGACTTTTCCAGTACTTTGAAATGAGATTTCTTCATGGTTATTTTATAATCATATGATTATTCTGAACAATTAGTCCCATTTAATCATTCTGTGTGTCTTCCTGTTTATCCTCCACTAACAGTTTTGAGCCCCATTGTCCAGTTTTACTCAAATAACACAAAGGATTTGAACCCAAGTGGCTGTGAAGAGACTCTGACAGCTTCATCAAGGGTACCATGGACTTTGCCTTTCAGACACCAGAAAATCCATACAAGGGAGAGACATTAGAGATATCCAAACTGCAGGAGGAAAGATCTTCAAATTTACATATATACAGGGCAAATTCAAGCACAAAATACAAATTTACAGAAAACAAAGCTTTGTGAATACTGCTGTTTATGAAAAATATTGGTTACAGCAGTGAAAGCTCCATTTTAGACTCAGTTAAGAAATCCCTAAGTGCTTTGCTGATTTGGTTTATCTTGGTTTGGGGCAGATCAAGACAAGCTATGCCACCAGAGAGACTTTGCCCAGCATAAAGACATTAGAGTGGTGAATTGCAATAGGTCAGCACACAAGGGGGGGTACAGGCGAGTATCTCCTAGTGTCAGCCAGGTCCAAGGCTTTGTGGCAGACTTGAAAGCAGGGAGCAGAAGCAAGCAGCAAATTAATTCACTGTGATTCTCTGCAGCTTCGCACACATACACAGACATACTGACACATTAGCCCAAGTCTCTATGGCCTGGCCTGGGAATGATGGTTATAGCAAAGCGGGTATCGCTTCGTACCAGCCACAGCAGGGACTGCAGCTCTTCATCATGCCATTTTCTTAAAGGTGGTCTGTTCAATCAGAGAATGTCTTCTGCGGTAAGTCACAATTATTTCTTTCAGATTGCACTAAGCTTTTATTTCCTGTAAAAAATAAAGCTGGTCTTTGCCGAAAGAGCTTATTACAAAGGCAACCTGCGTGGGTGAGGAGGGGAGAAAGGGAGAGATGCCAGCTAAAATGGGCTGAAGAGGGGAAGAAAAAAAATAAAAAATCAAAGAATAGTTGGGATAATTGAAGTGCAACCTCTACTTCACAGAGATTAAATTATTAATTACTCCTGAAGAAAGCCCTATGTTTACCTCACATGTGTTCAATGCCTTAACAATGGCCACCATCAGTGCTGCATTATAACAGCACAGCAGACACTGAGCTGGAGCTCAGGCTTATCGCATTACAGTGGATTTTAAATACTGCTGCTCCTCAAAGGCAATGATATGGGGTCAAGAACATAATACCCGTTGCAGAGAAATCTAATTCCAAAGCTGGGAAAGTCTCTTCCTACCCCAAAATGGCTTTAGGTATTGAAATGAATCCCGTATTACAGCTCAGCTTTGGTCAAAGTAGAAATTCTGACAGATTTATTACTACCTTATCAAGTGACTTCATGGTTTCAAAAAATACATATATTCTTCTAAAATCCATTTATCCAGACAGAATTCAATAGTTACATGAAGTATGCTCATTTAATTGAAATTTGCTCCTAGCATGTGACTCTAGGGCTCTCTCCATCTGCAGCACCCCATTGACGCGTGCGTCCTTTTATTCCTGCTGCCTATCTTCCGCATTCACAGGCCCACTTAAAATCATGTTCAGGCACTTTCCTTTATGCCTTTACATTCTCAGAAAATTGCTTTTTAACTTGGGTCAGCTTCAATTTTAACTTTATTTTTTAGGAAATGTTTTTAATCTGCAGCAGCCCAGCATTTATATACCTCATTTTACAGTGCTGCTCTTGAAGGAATGAAGGAAGCGGCCAAGGCCTCATCACCCCAAAGCAGCCGGCCGCGTTCATCGAACATGCTGTGAGGCTCTGGGGGAGACAGGGCAAACCGGTGGTAATTTCAGCTCAGGCACTCCTCAGCCTCCAGCACAAGGCACAGACACTGCTTGGTAATGCTGGATTTTAGGACATGCTCTCCAGCACATGCATTTCCATAGGCCCATTGGCCCAGTTACTATCTATCTCAAAGGATTTTACTTATATGAACTTGCTGATTAATGAAGAAAGCTAAAAGCCCATCCAAGAACTAAGGACATCTCTGGAGAAGGGTAGGGAGAAATCATCACTCAGTTAAAAGCTTTCAGTTGCACTAGTACACATCTGAAATAACTTGTTCAATTCGGGTCACCTCAAAACAAGTTGATGAGATGCCAGGGGAGTCTCAGGTGAGCAGGCAGTCTGCACAGCAGCTTTACGTGATCCCCCTCCAGCTGCAGGGGAGATGGCATCGGGGCTCTGGGACCACTCACAGACAGCACAGGGGGGAGAGAAGGGTCTGGCAGAAGGGAAACCAGAAAGGAAAAGTTAAGAGAACTAGGACTGACGTTTTAAGTCACTAACTACTGTACTGCACATCTCAGCCCATTATCTTACTCCAAAGGTTTGCTGTAAGAGGCATTAGTATTTACAATACACTTCTTGGCAAGGGGTACAGCAGGACCATTACAGAAAGAATAATGCTTGATTTGGAGTAGCTACCTGCCGTCCCCACTCCTCTTAGCACAATACACCAGCAGAGACTACGTCCACCTTTTAACAGAACGTATTTAACATGGCTTGCTCTGTGCTAGCGACAGACAAGAAAGGAGTCCAGAAGTGGGAACAGGAGAGCAGCTGGGGTTCCCAATCACCTACTCTAACACACTTCCAATAAACATTTCATATCAGGATCCAACAGACAGTGCTCCTCTTTGTTTCAGATTCATAACAAGCAGGTATTTATTGCAAAGAAATAATGCAGAATAAGCACGGATACTAAGAAACCAGTGTTGCATTTAAATGAAGGAAAACTCCACACATAAAACAAAGCTTTGACTAAAAGCACATTACAAAAGAAAATCCTGACAGTTGTACAAATGATTGAACATAACGGATTCAAGGATGTAGGCTACAGACTGAATTTCTAAAAGTTAACTATGGAGCTTTTTAAATACATATTGTACTGTTTTTGGTTCCCGTAATATATTATTAATGTAGAGGAGCTGATGCTTCGTATTTCTTTTTGTCCACTTCCAATCACAGTGCCAAGTGCACTTATCTGAAGGACATTATTTTAATGAAGTCATTTCTGCCCTTAAAAATTAATATGTCAGAGCAGTTAAAGTCTAGTGACTGTAACCAAACCAAATAATGTATAATGGAGAAATGTAATGAGAAAAAAATACAGCCTGAAGTCAAGGTTAAGTAGTTAACCTTAGGAAAAAAGTGAGAGGGAAAAGAAAAGCTAACACCAATTATATGTCCCCTTGACGTGCCATAAAGGATACCATTACATTGTCATCACCTCACTGTATACAGTCGTGAATTGAGATTTTTAACTATCACTGTACTGTACGCTGGAGGCACCAGGAGTTTTATCTGCATTTGAGGAGATAAAAATTATGCTCTTGTGGTCTAGAAACACTTGACTTAAGAGAAGCCCCTTTAGCAGCACAGTACCAGAGCTTCTCAGAGAGCCAGGACTAAAAATGTCCTTTTTTGTAGTAAAGAGTTTCATGCAAGCCCAATGCACTTGGGCACAAATATGATGAAACATTCACTCTTCCTGTTCTTCAAGGTAAGTCATAAAGAACATGCTGTTTAATTCCATCAGCACATGAAAATATTTCATTCATCATTTGCATAAAGCCATAATAGACTGTTATTGCAGCAGCTCCTTAAGTTAGAACAGCTCCAGCTCAGGGCTTCCCGTTTCTAAATAATTCATCTCTTCCCACATTCAGATAAAACTGAAATGCCAGGAACACGAGTAGCAAGAATACAAAGTGCACATGTTGATATGCTACTACTTCATCTCTGGTTTTGCCATGAAATTTTCTTCAGTGAGTGCCATCATACAAATAATTATTGACAGAAGTAGAGTTAATCCCCTGTGAAACAAAAGGAAGGGTTCAGATCCAGAGCTGAGGATGCTCCAGCAGATGTGCTGACCTCCTTGGGTAGTGGGAGGAGATCCCTAGCTAAGCATGCAGAAGTCAAAATACACAAGAAGCTGGAAATCTGGATCTCTGTCCAGATTTCCAGATATCCAACATCCCCCCATCCCACTCCCAACAAACTGACAATAGTTTTCTCTTCTGCAGGGAAAGACCACGTCCACTGGAACCCATCCATCGGTCAGTAATCTAATGCAACAGCAGTTTGCTTAAGCTACTGCTCACATAGGAGTTGACTTCATTATTAGCTGCAAATGTTTCCAGACAAGAAGAGCATAGTCACATTTGCAGAACCCATCACAGATATTTACGTGTTGTTCTTAGCCCATGGAATTTAGTGGTTTGATCAGCTTCCTTCCTCTTTCAAAGCAGCTTAGCAGTCTCAGAGGTGCATCTCCAAACTAGGTTAATGTACCTCCAGAACATTCATAGGGTAAAGAAATGTAATTTAATTTGTGATTGCATAAACTAGTCACGGAAGCCTCCCAAGAAGCCTGAGTTTTCATTTCTTTCATAGTAGACATTTAATTATATGATAATTACTTACAGCTTGCAGCTCAGCTTCTACTTTTATGAAATATAAATTGCACTTCACTCAAAAGTGCAGGATGAGCATTTAAAAGGCTTCATTAAGTAGGTTTTAAGATTTTCATGACGACTTTCTTTAAGCCGTGGAATGGAAAGCAGATGTACCTGTAAACTGAAACTTGCTTCACAGAAGAACAAAGTAGAATTGCTAATGCAATACCAGGATGGATAAGACTTTACAAGAAAAAAAATACTAGCTTTTAACAAATACATTTTTTTAAATAACAAACAAAATATTTCTGTCAAGCTGCATGATAAAAGGGACCAGGAGGGAAGAAGCAGTATTGCCAGCTCTCATATATGATCAAGGGTCTTTATTCCAAATTTCCAGTGCTTGGAAACCTGAGGTTGTGTCACACCCACACTGTCATTAAAGCAGACGGACCAAAACATTCAACTCATTTGTAGCTTCCTAAAAGCCTAGAAAACAGGAATTACAAAAATAGAAAGATGAAGACAAGAAAAATAACTTCACCTGAATTTATGTACTGTAACTCTGTGACTGTTTTTACCTCCCTGTTGATTTTGGACCATTAAGAGATGACTGTGCTCATACTTCTGCTCTGTTGTATCTTCACAGTACTGCAAGCTCAGATCTAGAAACAAAGGGATGAGGGCACAAAATCACCACAGGCAGAGGGGCCCTGGCTGCTACAAGACATTGTGCAGGTGTTACTGTTATCTGGTGGTCACACAGTGATGGAAGAAAGATGCTGTTTGGTGCAAAGCCTGAAGGAAACCATTACTCAGGCAGAGTAGTCTTCTGCTGCAGGGTTGTGGCTCTTTCCACCCCAGGCAGGATTGGCAAGCTGAGAAAGGTGCTAAGATGTGAACTCTACCTTTTAAACCTCCAACAGGTAAGTTTTTCTTATTTTAGTTTATCAGTTGGGTATGCCCATACTATTAACTACATCTAGATTCATTAATAAAACTAACATATTTGACCTGCCTGTAAATTCTGGGAAGAATTTGATCAAGTTATTCCAAAGTGAAACAGAAGAATTTGTAAAATTCACTCCCAAAGTTCTGCCCACCAACAGCTGCATTTTAGTCTTCTGCAGTAACATGACCAACAGATGACCTGCATCCAGACCAGCACACTGCAACTCAGGATCTAGTCTGTACCTTTTCCTGGCTCAGGACAAAGACAACAGAGTGAGAAGTCCCTTCTAGCAGTTCACGGTGGTTTCCACCAACTAGAACAATAAATCCCAAATGAATGTGGGCATAGACAGAGCTTCTTGCCTAAATAAAACAAATCACATTGTGGCATTAAATGTCACAAGGACCTGTTAATGACATTAGGCACAGGAACAGAAATTTGCATAGGAATTATTATATGGTGCATCCCCCTCCCTATAATGATGATGGTCTCCCAGTGACTTTTGCAGGAGCTTTTAATTGATTTGCTTGGAAGTAGATCTAGGTAGGGCAATTGTTCAACTGAGACACCAGAATGAAAACGGACTGTTGGCTTCAGCTGACTTGGGCAATCTATAAATATGTACGCTATTTCACAGTAGCTAAGTGTATTAAGCAGTTCTGATATGTTAAACTTAATATTTAATACACTGTCAAAGCAGTTCTGTGCTTTTGTGTATTCTACACTTAAGACTGAACAATTGCTTAAAACATGTTGTCCAGCATCTTACTCTCCCTGGCAAACCTAAAGGTTGAGCTCCAGTAACAGCCTATTGCAGAAACTATGGTGCAGCTATTTTCTGCCATCCTCCAGGGCTCTTCTGAAACAGAGGAACACAAAACTGGGGACTTACCTTGACCAGGGCATTCTTAAGGAAGCTAATCAGATCTAAAACCACAAATTGAAAGGCTTGGTTAAACTGCATTAGGTCCTTGTATGGACACTCTCATTCAGAATTAAAGCACCCTTAATTCAACTGAGGTTTATAAATTTCCAAGGGAAAACTAAGCTTACCAAAATTTTAGTCACTTAAATTCTGAAGAAACAAGCATCCCCAGAATTTGATCACTTGGTTTAAAAGCTACTTTGGAATAATTTTCTTAAAGGCTCCCATCTAGAGCAGCATTTGCAGGCTGCGGTGTCTTTACAGAGACTGCAGTACTGAGCACTCACATTATCCCAGAGTCACCTCTGTGCAGCAAGTGAATTCAGTTTACTATGTTTTTCCTTCCTCTGGAGATAATAAACCCCAAAAAGACACTTTTAAGGGTGACTGTGGGCAAGCAGCCCCACAGACGCTGATCTCTACATACAAGCTATGAACAGTGCTCCTAACTTGCTGCTGTCTGGAGTCCAGATCACTTCCACTGATCAAGTTGAAAATGCAAGAGCCAACATGCAACAGTAAGGTGTGCCTTGTCTGGAACAAGCAGAGAAGTTCATCTTTATGTAGTATACAAAAGGGCATAAAATGCCACGCCATTTCATTCTGAACAGCTTCTTCCATTACCTACTGCAGCACTTAGCAGCTAAATAACAGCAAAGGAAAGAAATTAAGAAGTACAGAGGAGAGAAAGGAGTTGTATTTCCGGCTGAGACATGAAGTGAATCAACAGACAGTGCAAGGCTGCTTTAAGTAGGATTGAACGTATCTTCTGTACCCTTAATCACACCAACGCAGTCTGCTGGGGTCAGGCTCTCCTATACCCTCATATTGATCAGTAACATCTCAACCCATGGAAATCAGCTTAATGCTGACACAAGAGCTACCTGCTGGGCTGCAGCATATAAAAATTTAAAAATATTTTGTGAACACAAAAGCTGTGTTGAAGGGCAGTGGCACTGTGAGCTGCCCGAAGGGCCTTTCCCACAGGGAAAGGGCCACCGAGAGCTACTGAGGGACCTGACATGCTTTTGGCCTCACACGTTGCCCTAGAAGACGACAATGACTTGGAAGGGCACCTCAGTGGAGCCCAACATCTCTGGAAACTCCCTGGGCATGGCAGCAAAGCCAAGCATTGGTACCTGAGGAGGGACCCCACAGCCACCCCAGGGCCAGAGCTAAAGCCTAAGAAAACAAACATGTCATGGGCAAGTGCCTCTCCAAAACCACATCCTATTTCTCAGGTGAAACAAATGCCTGTACAAGTATGTTGTCCTCTATAGCATATTGTGCTCCACCCAGTATCACATCTTCCCCTCGCTCTCATCTTCCACAGCTGCTTTTCTGGAACGTGTCCAGACAAGGAAGAGGTGGGTCAGGGGACAGGGGGACATCACTGTCTTCTCTCTCCTGGCCTATCTGCACTGCTCCTGTTTCCATCATAGCCCATGAATATACAAAGCTGATCCTTCAGCAAGAAGAATCATTCAGTAAAACGTTTTGAAGACAGTGGGGAGGTAGGGAGAAGGTCTGATCATGCAGCCCCATAAAAATAAAAGGTTTTGATCTCAGCTGCTGCAGTTCCATTAAATCTGGGTGAAATTTTGCATCTGTAACAACTGCACAATTAAGACTATAGGAGATAAAGTTGTAATTTAAATCTATAATTAAAACAAAACTTCTGAAGAGCAATCTTTTATTCTTCGCAATCTGTGCTTCTAACTTTTTATCAGTTCGAGGCATTTTTAAAGCCCATTGCAAGAGGTGATGCCACACCGATCCCGGGAAGTTAAGTGGTAGGGCCTCAGACAACATCTGCCATCAGGCAGGTGCACTTTGTGCTCCACTGAAGAATGTCCCATTTTTCATAGTTGGATACTGCTGGGGAACCTCATTAGAAACCAAATTACTACCTGCATCAGGTTTACACTAATGTATTGACATCTACAGCACTTGTTAAATGAACCGTAAATCCAATACACTGAAGTCATTTTCAACTGAATCAAATCAGGTTTCAGTCAAAAGAATTACAATTGTTATATACTTAATGCTTGGCACTTTCCTGGTGTCTCCAGCTAGATCATTTCAGACACAGAGAGAAAATTGTAAACCTATGAAACAGTGCAAGCTAAATTGGACACACTGCAAGCATACTAAACACGGTGCTAGGAGTTTAAGGATGATAATTGGCTCTAATTGACTAGTTGGTAAAGCTATCCAGGCATCCACGGGCACGCTCCTTACTAATCTGTTTTCAACACGCTATATTCTTCTCCTTAGTTAATTTATACTTTCTTATTATAAACCACATTGTTTGCATTTCCTAGAATCCTTGCTTTTTAAATCTTTAACTCTTTGTTCCCCTCAGAAGTAATGGCTTTATGGGAATATGGTCCCAGCTGCAATACATAAGGAAAGGCAGAGCAATAGCACCATACACAGCCTTCCTCAGATGGAATCAAAATGTTTGCCAGGCCTTGGGAAGCAAATTCACACTCACGTGTTTTCTTTTCCTCTCGCAGCCATGACTGGTCTTCTTTTAATACCAATATAGAAAACCTTGGCCCATGTGCGAGGACAGCATTAACCCCGTATTTCCTTTTTGCTCAGGGATGGATGATTTCCCAGTAAATCCAGCACTACCACCCAGTGCCTGGTTGTGGCCATGTGCACAGTACAAAAAGAGATGCCAGCAGATAGGACACAACCTGGTTCCCTCTGCCCCGCTCCCCTAGCCTACCCCCACAGCTTGTTTAAACAAAGACATTTAAAAGACCCAATTCAAATTCAGTACATCTATGAATTTGAACAGGCAGATTTGTCCAGCTAGATTTTCCTCCAGCCTCATACAGACACTTTCCCTAAGTGGCCTTAGTTCAGCTTAATTCATTTCCCAGAAATGGAAAAAAGCAAAATGGAAATTAAAAAGGAAATATATATGAGCCAGCTACTCTATCAGCATAAATCCATCCTGGTACAAGCAAATTACATTGACTCTTGGTGTCTGAGGAACCAGCTCCTGATCAAGAGTTTATAGAGATTAAATTCATTTAATAAGCCAGACTCTAAACAACCTTCTCTGCTCTCTTGCTATCTAAATCCCAGGCAGATTATCTGTGCATGTACTCCTCCTCCCCTTTGCTTGGAGCAGTGCTGTCCCCATGGTATTCTCCAGCAATAAAGAGGTGTCCCTTGGAAGAAGGAGCCACACAAAAGAATAAAAGGCCACATTAAATTTATGCAGCCTGGAAGCAGTTCTGCTGATCAGCCAGAAATCAATTGGTGACCTTCTATTATGTGAAGAAATAGCCTCAGCAGAAAGGGTGGAAACTACTTGCTTCCTTCTGCTCAGGCACAGAGCTGGGTTGCCTGGGGAGCCAAGGCTATCCAGTTGGACGGTGCTCTCACACCTCTGGCCACTTTCCACCCCCATTTACCATTTTCCACAGTGTCTATGTTGATTTTGGCAGCCCACTGTGCTATCCCCAGAGGACTCTAGCAGAAGGTCATCCTACCACTGTATTCAAGGACACTTTTTCAATACCCTGTTACTAATCTGACACATTTATAGGCTGATGGTGAAAGTGCGGATCACCCGCACAGTGCATCCCATCACCCTGTTGCTGCTCAAATGCTGGATCTGCCCCTAGATGGGGCTCCTGAACCTCCCAAGTCAGCCAACCTGCAGGTAGTTGACCTGTTCCCTGAACTGGCCAAAACCAGAGCACACAGGGAGGTCTTCAACCAGGAAGAGCTGATACAACTCAGAAGATGACAGAGGGCCATTTGCTCAGTATGTTTGCTATCAAGTGCAGGGTCAGCAACTCATTGTTGAAAAACATAGAAAATGTTGGTAGATTGAGGTAAAAACCCAGCCCCAAGCAGAGTAAAGATGGCTAGAATGAAAGATCACACTCACCTTGGAATAGATTTGTTTTCAACCGCTTCTTCCCTGTCATTCTCAAATTCCTTTTTTGTCTCACTCTCTTTTCCAGCATGTTGTTAGTTCCTTCCTCCCCTGCGAACATGTATCATGCACACAAATTTCACATAGGTGTAACTCCTTTGTGTTGCTGCCCCAGACTGCTCACAGTTTGCAGTGTCCATCAGGAGGTGGATAAGAATGACGTAACACTGCGCAAGTGGCATCAATTCACCGCAGCCATGTCTTCAGAGAGGTGGTACGTGGGAAGGCTGTGCCTTCCTCACCACATCAGAGCTCCTGATAAACAAAGGGCATCGGTCCACACTCAACACTCCTACACTTTAACTATGGTTAAATTTTATCCTCCCGCCCTGCAAAATAAGAGAGTAGGTGCTGATTTACCAACTGTAAAGTTACTTGGCATCCTACAGAGCCAGCTACCGTGGGTACCTACACTGGATGCTCACCAGACAAGCAAAACATTAGTGGGATAACCAGCACTGCGGCTAATGCAGAAGTTATGAACTGGAGATCTTTGTTACTAAATATATAAGCTGCTATAGCATGAAAAAGAATAAAGTCTGGAATTTCACTGTAGCTGAGCCTATAATACACATCATCTGTGAGCCTGGACCTGCCCCACACATTCTCCAGGGAATTAGGGGAGCACATGACTACATGGGGCTTTACTTCACAGATGACAAACAAGCTGCAGGGCAAGTGGGGAACAGAGTTCAAAGAAAGCCTGGTCCATCGGGTAACGGGAAGGAGTTTCAAACTATGTACCAAGGCAAGGGCAATAGCAAGAAATTGAGGTTAGTTCTGAGCCAGTAACAAAAGCTCAGAGCAAGGAGTGGCTATATGAGACTAAAAACTAGCAGCAGATCCAAAAATCAAAGCCAATCTTAAAGTGAGTTTTAAAGGAAGCACATGAAATCCTCAACATAGTAACAGGTCAGAAAGGTTGTTTCAGTGCAGAGCTCTCCAAATATTACACAATAAACAAGCTGATTAATGCTGTCCTGGAAGAATCATAGAACACCGAGTTGGAAGGGACCTCAAGGATCATCTGGTCCAACTTTTCTTGGCAAAAGCTCTGTCTAGACAAAATTACTATCTTTGCCTTCTATGACCAAGTAACCTCCTTGGTTGTGGGGTGAGCAGTGAACATTGTCTAACTGGATTTCCTCAAGGCTTTCGATAGCACAGTGTCTGTACGCAACTGCGGTGCAAACCAGCCAGAGCCAACGCATCAAGTCACATAATCAGTGCAGGATGATCAAAACACCTTCCTCAAACATCTTTGATGGAGGTTTCTGCCTGTTGAATTAGCTGCTATGCTTCAATTTATTATTTTTGATGCCTGTCTTTTGTCTTCATCCGAACTAATTATGCCTGAATCAATGGTAATGGTAGATTTGGCATTGATTATCCCTGTAGATGCTCTCAACTTAAATTGTCCTTTTACATACACGTAATTCCCTTGGCTATCTCCTGCCAGAGCATCAACACCTGAGTCTTTATTTAACTAATTATTTTTATGAAACACTGGCATTTGATATAAACTACAGGAATACACAACTTCTCTATCCTGTATCACCCAGAGACATCAGAAGATGAGCTCCCTTAGCAGTGAGTCACTATTCCACTCAGAAATGTGCATTGCAACTGGGCTGTGCTCACGAGATCAGGTTCCTCAGCCACAGACCCTGTACCAGACAAGGTGTGCAAGCAGATCATTTGTGGAGTCTGTACCAGTATAAGATCAAATCTGCTGATGTAATAAACCAATGTGTCTACATTTATCTTACTGGAATTCCAACAGTTCAAAAAAAGCTGGAAACTGTCAGGATTTTTGGCATAATAAAAAGACTTTTGCAGTCTTGCAGCTGCCTCTCTAATCGTCTGCCTCTCCAAGTATTCCCTGGCCTGAAAGGGAATACAAAGTTCTGAAAGAGAAGCAAAGCCCATAGTGATGAGGATGTCAGTTGGGTCCACCTGCTGGCATAACTACCAGTAACTTCAAAAATGTCAAGTGGTACGTGGCATTTATGGACCTAAGTGTCTTCTGTCTGCTCCAACTCTAAATTAGAAAAAGTTACCTGTTGGAAGGGAAAAGCTCCTACATTAGAGGGAATTACTGTTGTCCACCTTTTTACTCACATAAGTCATCTAGGTCAGAAGTACCTACTTGACTTCCCATACAGAAAAGCAAAACTAAATAGATGCAAAAATATTTTCTGACATTTGAAACTCTGAATGTAAAAAAAAGTCTCAAATAGTCCCTCTACATGTGAAAATTGTGTTTACTTCTGAGACAAGCAGGATTAGTCTCAGTGACAGATTAATTTGCTTTCTGATACAGAAAGAGTGCTCTGCAGGATGAACATAAACACTCTGCAGGCTCCAGAGCATTCAGCAGCACATTTCACCTCCAGGTCACTGGTTCAAATTCTGCCTGGGGGTAGGGACTGAAAATTTTTAATATCTAATGGTTGTTCAATGGTCCATGTGGAAAGAGTTTTGTGGTTGTACCTTCACTCCAAGTAACACCACTGAGTGTCTTAGCAGTGAGGCCAAGGACTGGGCAAGCGTAGTGAGCAGCAAACCCTCACACTTCCTGAGAGTTTCCTTTCGATAAAGAAAATTCCACTCTTGAGCTGGCTGTAAAATAGTTTTCAGTAACAAAACAGAGGATTTCATGGCATCAGGGCTTATCAGCTCATTACTCATCACCAAAATTAAACTTGTTCTAAGCCAATGTTCAAGGCAGCATTTATAACCCAACAGCACCTGTTAAAAACTAAGATCTGATTTGGTGGTGAATAGGCTATTCCCCTCTAAAAGTTTCTCCTTTCTTCCTCTTTGCAGATATTTGCATTTCTCTAAAGAAATACATACAGTCCCAAAGCCTAGGAGACTGCAGTTTTGGAGCATTTCCAGATGCACCAGACGAAACACATTGCACCTGGAAAGGTCAGCTGTGGGCAGATGGAAATAAGCAGTAAGCCATTTTTCCTTTATGTAGTCTCTCACCACCAATAACACTGCCCAGAGGCCTCATTCTGTAGCTGATATGCATATTAAGTTACTTTTATTCCTGCGAGGTAACACACTTACTGTATTTTAAAGGCAGAAGGCTACTTGAGATTTTCCAAATTGGAAAACTGTTTTTTAAGGCCAGAACTTGAGACACTTTTTCTTAGGGAGAAGACGACTGCTCTCATGAAGGCTGCTGTGAGGGCCTTGGCAAAATCACAGCACCAATAAAAGCATTGCAGCCAGACCTGAGAACAACTGTGCTGAACGCGGTGCTCTGCTAGGAAGGGCAGACACTGGAGAGGGAAGGTAGAGGGGTTGCTGCATGCTCCCAGCTTTGGGAGCCTGAACCCAAACAGCAGATACCAGCATGATCCTCAAAGAGCCAAGAGCTGCTCTAAGACTGTTCTTATCTTCTCTAACAAACTGCATCCTTTCAGGATAACTCCAGCCATACCCCTTCCCCCAATCCATGCACACTATGTGGGAGAGGGGAAGAGAAAGGCAACTTTGCCAGTAATAAGAGGAGAAAGCAAAAAATGAACTCACGTATTTGCCAGATCTTGTATTAATGCTCTATAAAACAAATGGGAAAAAGGTTCTTGCCCCAGCTACCCACTCATAACAATTCATAGCACCTGATTTGGGAGCATTAACCTGTACACACAAAATGTGTCAGTTATTATTCACTGTACACATGCCATAAGCATGGAAATATGCCCAGCAAGGCCACTGAGGCTGGTACTGAAATTGTAAACAGCCCATTAAATAGAAGCAGTAAATAGTCCAAAGTGCTGTAGATCTTGGTCAGCTAAAAAGCACTGTACAGGCTTTAAAACTGAAGAAAAAAAAAAATTACTTGGCTCCATCTAAATCCTCTTCTTGCAATCCAACCTAACTCTGTATTGCAAGAAATTGAGGGGAAAAACAACCAGGTAAAATCCACACAAGGGCAGCAAATACACCAGCACTTCAATAACCACCAGCTTCTATAGCAAACATCAACAGTCAGCATGAAAAACAGGCTCCACTAAAAGACAAGAGAGAGGTGAAACACAGGCAGGGCATACCTATGAGCACACATCCTTGTTCAGAACAAAGGTGTATCCGAGTCCGTTCAGGGAGGAGAAACACCAAACAGAAGGCTCCACTGGTGGTAACCAGTGACTTCACATTGGAACACCAGACAACACAGGAGGCAGAAACAAAGACAAGCCAGCAAGATAATGGGAAAAGAGGAAGAAAGTCCAACATACATAGAAATATCAACAGATGATCCTGAGTAAAGAGCCAGAAAGAGAGCAGGAGCATTTGAAGAGCTTCTGGGCTGCCAGGAGGCTCAAAGCAGCACTACATAACTCCGCTTCCTTCTCCCACCAGCCATTTCCCATTTGAATTGATATAAACCCATAAAACCTTGATTTCTTTGGCTATCAAAAGGAGTAAGAACAAGGCTCACATCTGAGAGGTATTGTGCTCAGGATAGGTGCACAACAGAACTGCAAACCTGCTATGAACGCAAACAGCGCAGCTGATCCCTCCTGCACGTATCCGCAGTGCTAACAAGGACACCAGACGGCCAGCTCCGTATTTCTGGGAGCTGATGGACCTCCAAACAGTCATAGCAGCTGCACAAAGCCCCATCGCTACTTTTAACTCCTGCATAACTAGTGAAAAGTTAGTTTATTTGGATTTTAAGTTCCAGCCCGTGAGAAGGACCTCAAGCCGACTAACCAAGATATAACAGTCCCAGTGCTATTTTAGCCTGACTTAAGCGTACCTTTGCTTTTCTGAGATTGAGATGTACGTTGAATCCGCCACATGGAACTGAGAAGTAAATTTTTCATTTCAAGGCTTCCCACCTCATACAAATAGGTTCTCTAAGGATTTGTTACCTAGTTCATAAGAAGATTTTTGCTAACAGGAAGGCACAAACACATAATACAGCTGCCCCTGAGTAACCCAGCTGTGGACCGGTGCAGACACTGGGCCAGGATGGGGACTTGTGTCTTGCAACCTCCCAGCGAAAAAGGAAATACCTGAACTGATTGTCGCAGGGCTGAAACTCAGCAGTGCCTCTTGGTAATTTTACGCTGCTATCAAGGATAGAAGCCACATGCTTCTTTCTTTACCAAAGACCACAAAACCTCATTTACTCCCCTGATTGCATTAGCCAATATGAAACAAAAGTAACTTTTAATAAAGTGTGCCATGGCAGAGAAAAATTGATACAATCACAGAGCGGGTATAATAGGATTTAATTCTGCTTCAGATGTGCTAGTTTTAATAAAAAAGGATTGAGCAAATCTAAAATAAATTACACTGAAAGGTCAGGCTTATTGCTTGTACAGTTATGTTAACTCTTCCACAGACATTTTTACAGACTGTATTTATGAGACCTTTTGATTTTCAGAAGAGGTATAAAATACATCTGCAATTTTCCCATTATTTGCAGCAGTGTTTCTTCTACAAGTGTCATTTCCCAGTACTTCAATACAGATTTCTTTAACCGACACTTATAAAAAATGATGAGTTATTTATGGGGCAGTTTTGTTAAATTAGTGAAACTAATTCCCAATGGAAAGCTAAACCCAACCAGAAAAAAATTTGTTAAGGGAATGATGATTCCCATTTGTGTGCCAGTGACGCTTGTGATTTCTTATTCATTAATCATTCCACCGGCATGTCATTTATTCAATAGGAAACAAATCAATTACTTATTTTTATATGTAGCTAAGGCCCTGATACTGTGAACTACTCAGAACAGACACGAATTGGAAAGAACTGTAAACGCTGAATCTTATTACAAGGCTCTTATTAATATTACAGCAGCACCTAGAGACCCTAGCCAAGATCATAGCCCACTTCACTCAGCGCTGCTGTAACACGGAGCTAAATATCCAGCCTAACCCTACAGGGAATACACAGCATAAACAGACCTGAGCAGGGGAGAGACAGAGCAGAGTCTGCAGAGGAAGGAGCTTGTTGCCATCAGAGCTAGAAACGCACGGCGGCATCCCAGCTCGCAGTCCTAAGGTCCACACCGCCCTCCAGCCCTGCCTGGGCACAAAGACCGTACAAATCCTGCAGGCATGACCTCACAAGCGCTCCAACAAGTTGCAATTACACCGATTCCAGTCTTACAGAGTTTCTTGCCATTGTCATGACTGCACAACTATCGTGTGTTAACACAGATGTTCTCTGCTGTTTCTATGGGTTTTTATCCAGCTCAGGTGTACGTGAGACCTCACACTTGGAAAAGGAACTATCAGTTCTACATCAGTCTTGAGATAATATCTAGACACAAGCTCGATTCTCTACAGGCACCACCAGAGAAATTCTGCTATATATCAAAGGAACTATTAAAAAGAACCAAAAATCCAGTCCACTGTTGGTGTCTATCTGTATCCACACTTTCAGAGAATCTAGGTACAAGTCCACCAGCAGTGAGCACAGGCAAAGTAGGCTGGAGTGTGTCATTGTATTTAAAAGTACAAGTAAGTCTTGGGTTCACTGTTGAGTTCCGCTCAATACTCCAGTCAGTTAAGAGTAGTTCCAGTGGCAGGAGACTGCACGCAACCACCACTGGCAGTGGTAGGATAACAAAGACCTGCCACAACAGCCAAGGACTTCCCAAGGGTGGTGGGGAGGGGGGTGTCATGGGTTTTAAGAATCACTTAATTCCAAAAACATTGATTTTCATTTCATTCTGATTCAATCAACAAGAAATGATTGCCAGCCATTAATATTGAGGAACAGAGGTGATACCTGCTTTTTGTGCAGCACAGAATTCAACCAGAAATCTGACTGCCCCATAACAAGGAACATAAGCAGCTATTGTTTGAAATTAGAAAGCCACAGCTTTGTGCCGTGGGCTACAATAATTCAATTTCTGTGGGTTGGCAGAGGAGATTCTGCAAAACACACAGATCAAAGAGCTGCACAAGCACAAACATTAGCTTCTTTGCATAGTTGGAGTTATATGAATATGCAAAACAAGGGCATCCCAGGAACACCTGTGAAGCCCCTTGACAAATTCCACTTAATTTTATCAACATTTCTGCTTTTGACAGTAAAAAAAACTGTTGAGGTAGAGTGGTACCCAGAGTACAAAATTCTGAGTCCAACAAATACAAATGATAGAGAGAACACATCTATTAAAGGAGCAGCACTTCCAATACAGAAGAATTGTTTAGCTTTTGGGGCCTTCTGAAATACAATGAAGGAACCAGTCCAGATCCTGGTCAAGGACAGCAGACACTGCACAGAAGGAACAAAAGACAGTCCCAGCCACAAAACAGTACAGTGAAGGAGATTAAGGAGGTCCAGCAGTACCGAAAGCCTTCTAGAGAAGGCCAACAGTCCCTTCAGAAAGTACATCAAATGGCTCTGAGTGAACAGATAAATGTCAGTTTTGTTGCAGGCAAACCACAGGTGGGGGCGGGGGGGGGAATTTACAAGAAAAGTTAAGTGTAGTCTTTTTCCTTTGATGATTATTAAGTGACTAGTAAACCAGAAGAGGACATTGTCTTTATTTTTCATTTGGAAGATACAGCAAACCTTAGAGATACCTCCTTAACTTTGCTTCAACAGGTAAAACATCTACCAAGCTTTTATAGGTCAGTTCACATACACTGTTTTCTTCTGATACCGCTGACTCTTTGACAAGATATCTATATCTATTTCTATCTATACAAGATAGACACACAAACTACAGTCTTTGCACAGGCCCTACCACATACTGCAGGTAACTCTGATCTGCAACAGGAAAGTGGTCCCCATCTGACAAAACCTATTATCTTATTTTGTCTTTTATTTTAACAGGTTTCCTGCCAGCTGGGCTCTGTGTCCATTTGATCAAGGGTAGTATGTCCTCAATCAACTATTCTCCTTGTGTTTTGGGGTTGGGTTTTTTTTTTCTCCTCTATTTTTTACAAGCAGTTGCCCAAATCCATGAAAACAGTAAAAATATTGTATTTTCTCAACTTTTATTACTATAGCTAATTCCCATTGAGAACAATAATTTCTATAGCAACTCTCAAATGAAGGTCTCAAAGCTCTTTAAATCCAAAATAAATTACGTATGTAGACAAGCGGGCAATGCTGCTGACGGCAGGTTGTAGGCACCTTCCTTCATCCAAAAGCTACACAGAAGAACCAGGTATGTAATCCATTAACACAGTCTTAGCAAAGCTGTACACAAACTCATCCTGCTGCACTCATTACAAAGCAGACTCTCTGCTCAGCTCTCCTGCACCTTGGCACACACAGGCAGGCTCTGAATGACACGTGACTCACATTGCTTCATCTAGTCCAGACCATGAACATCTGGTTTTGAGCAAGGAATACCACATCCACTCAAAACTCTTAAGAGTAACTTAAGCATGAAATGGTTTAATTCTAATCCAGGAAAAAGATAGGACTAATTTCTATATGGTGGGTTAACAGGTGTTATTAGCTCCGTATTAATTTTAGTTTCCTCCACTGCTGAAGACTTCTTGACCATTTTAAGACAGACTATATCCAACACAGCATAGAGCCCTTTGTGCAGAAGAGATGCTGATTTCTGAAAAGTGATGCAGTCAGCCTATGTGCAATATTCAAAAGGCAGATACATGGACTGAGCTAAAGGTATAACATTTAAGGAGACTGGGTGAACTTTAGGCCATTTGAATATGACCATACAAAACTCTTTGGAAAATCATGTATCTCAGGAAATAGCCATGCAGAAGATGCTATTTAATAGTCCATTTATTTTTCCACCTACTACAACTCAGTAGTATTGTGGTCCTGTTTACTGTGAATTATTGCCCATAATCCCTGTTGTCTGCATCTGCACCTAAGATTAAGGTAAGCCTCACTTTGTACACAAAGCACACAAATGCTCACAGGGCTCTGCAAATGGTAAAAATGAAATGGTGGGCAACATGGAGCAAAGCATCTGATGCGGAGCTATGGGAATTGGTACAAAAACGGAGACAGCACCCTGCTTTAGGTAATGTCTGACTCTAGACAGGCTTTAGTAGACACATTTTAGTACATTCTCAGAGAAGTAGAATCAACATTGTTAGTTTTAAACATAGAGCAACTGTGGCAATTGGTCGATACAGAAAGACCATTAGGGTTGGAGGTAGCTCTACAGTAGGAAAATAAAAAAAATACCAGCGCATAGAATACCATAAGCCACCTTACAGCAATCAAGTTGATGTTCATGTTCTACCTCCTGCCAGAGATTGTTTCCACATAGAACCATTATACCTGTCTTTCCAATTCAGATCAGCTCTATTATTTAAATGAAAGACGAAGCATCACAAGAGAACAAGCTCTGCACAGTGTCCAGGACATGGTGCTTTTAGTATCAGAAAAAATGATTATGCAACTGTGTTCTGTTTTTCAGTTGGTTTTAGCTGATTTCTTACTCTACCATCAAACCACTATTTGCAAGGATCCATGGAAAGAAACAGCCATGCTCACCTGTTGGGACATTCCCTCCACCTGGCAGAAGCCCCAGGTGATGGTAAGGATACCCTCATACTTCTGATGGGCAGTCAGCTGCTCTCCAGTGCTATTGGCAAAAAGGTATCTGCACCTCAGAGTGAGGTCAATGGCTTACCTTAAACAGTCTTCCTGCTACTTGATTTTCCCAGTCTCACAGCTACAGTATTTTAAGGGATTGTGGAAATAGTCATCTCCTTCAGCCAATATCAAGTTGAGATATTGTCCACAAGGTGAGCAAGAGCCTGAAATCAGCCCTGAACTACTGAATCAGCACAGCACGGTCAAGGCTCTACGAGCATCTGTAACTGAGCAAGTTTACACAAAAGGCACAAAACCACAGTTAAAAGGATTGTACAGAAGACAACTTCCCACTTTTCAATGAGTCCCACAGAAGATCGGATGGGCATCAGGACCTGTGATCAGACAGCAAACCCCTACTGCCCAGGTTTCTAAATAAACTTCTAAAATGGAATGCCTGTCAGTCAGCATTTTAAGAAAATCCTATTAGCATCCAAGAAATAAATAGACTAATATTATTCTTGTGTTTCTGACTCCGCCTCTGGTTCACTACAAAGTAACTTGCAGCTCAATATAAACTTTGACATGCTTTCATGTTACAAAAACAAAGACAAAAACTTATTTATTCACTTTTTACCTCATACATCCCAAATCAATAATTGCACCTATTGATCAATGGCATAAATTCAAAACATTAATTTACATTGAGTACTGTAACCTAATAAGAAGGCAAGAACTGAATTTGTTGAAATCGATTTTCCTTTTATTTCCAACAGAAAATCTTCGGGCCTGTAAAATAATGCAGTGCACGGAGCAGTTAATTATCGATGAGTACCACAAAAAGCTAAAATTAAATTTATTTTTGAATATGGAAAGAAAATATTGCATCTCCAGTGCTGATGTTTAAGCAAAAGAAATTTCTTTTACCTCTTCCATGTGTGCATTCAAGCAATGTGAATCATGGAAAGGTGAATTTCAGCGTATACTAAAATCACTTTGTAACGTAAGTAAGTAAAATAATTTCAGATATGTAGCTACAGAAGCTATAAATTAATGCTAAAACATTTTGTTTTGAAAGGGTAGTATTTATTTTAAATTCCAGCAACATGATTTTGATAGTAAGTCAGTGAAGTAAAATCCTGTGGCACAAAGTGATGTTGCTTTTTGTGGTGCAGAGGTACCTGCTTTCAAGCAGCAATCCAATGTAGGGGAACATAGAGTCAGCACAGTTCTTCCAGGCCGGCTCTGAGTATTGCACCAAGTGCAAAAATCAGCTAACAACTTAGTTTAAACATTCATAGAGCCCTGAAGTTGAACATAATGCAATTTTTGGACAGGAAGACCTACTCAAATCACCTCTTGTGTGGTAACCAGTCAGCCAAGCGCTCTGCAGGTACATTTGGTAAGGACTGGCAAAGTCTGAGGAGACAGCAGAACTATAGCCCTGTGGAGACAAAAATCTAAGCAATTGCAGAGAGCACCTCAGCATTGCCACACCACCGGCCTCACCCACAGGCGAAGGGAGCAGCTCTGTCCCCACATTTCCTCCTTTCGGATCCACCAGCACCTGGGCCCCAAACAGGCCAAAGCATGAGCAGCTGCAACAGGGAGAGCAAGAGAGGGGGAAAGTCTAACGCCACCTCCGCAAGCTACGCTCCGTCCTGAGGCACACACACAGCTCCAGTGCCTTCGGTGTTAATGCCACTCACTCGGCAGAAAATTACAGTGGCTTTACTTTAAATTTCAGTTTACTACCAATAAAAATAGATAGATTTAGCCATCAATCTCCAGCTAATTACAGTTTCCCAGCCCAGCTCTCACCCCAGCTTGGTGTAGGCAATTGTTTCCAAGATTCAACCTTTTCCCTCTGCGTTTCAAATGTCAGAAGAGGAGACTGCTGTGAGAGCAGCGTTTGCACAATAACCGGGAATCGCGCCAAGACACCCAATCTGTTAATTTGGACAGGTTTCCAAGGAGCCTCCTCATGAAAACATCCATGATGTCAACTGACCCAGCAGGATTTGAAGTAAGGCCTGGAAGCAAAGGTTTCCTCTCAACCAAGAGCTGCGTTTATATTAGGCGCATCACACATACCTGTGCATCTTTCCACTCCTTACCTCAGGGACCTGACCACCCTCCTGTCCAAATACCAACCAATATTTAAAGCAGGTTACAGTAATAACTTGCAGCTTCTTGTCTCTTCTCCATTTTCCAGGATCGAAAGCACAGTTCAGCGTGCGGCGGCACAGCAGACTCCACACAGGAGTGACAAGCACCTCTGAGGAGGGTTTGTAACCCCCAGTCAGACGTGCACAACCAATGGTGGCCTCACACAGGCTGCAGGGCAAGAGACCAGAGAAGCCGCAGCCTCCTTTGTGCTGGGGTACAAGGTACTGAATGAAAATACTAACCCACGTATTTTTAATCCTACAGGGCATTCAAGGTTTCCAAGCCCATGAATAGCCTTCTTCAGCTCCAGGACCAAGCACAAGAGTCACCTCAAGACCAAGGGGCAGCCACAGGCCCAGAGGGCTTCTCCTGCCACCCAGAACAGGAACTAGGCAGGCGCAAGCCACATCAGGTTACATTTTTTTGAGAGGTGGTGACTGAAAGAGAGAGGAGATGGTACAGAGTAGGCAGGGGAACCAACAGCCAGGCTAAAAGTTCCCTGCAGCGTCGGGGCTGTTGAAGTAGACATCATCCCGCACATTCGCCCAGGTTACACCACACCCAGCTGAAACAGCCTTCCAAGTCAAACATGCACCCAGAAAACATAGCTGGAAATATCCGGATTCAGTGGAATCACCTAAATCAGGTAACCAGTGCTCTAGTTTGATACTGCTGCATCGAAGATACTAATATTTACCAATGCATTGGGTTAGGCCCCCAGTTAGTTGATTCTGAAGTACTCAACCAGGCAAGTGTGTGTCTACAAAAAGTGTCTCAATCTCTAATGAGCAGCTGTTACTTCAGAAGACAAAAAGAGCACTTCACTCACACTACCTAGTGTGTGATATTTTGACTAAATAAAAGCCAAGACTCAGTATCAGTGAAGAGCTAACTCCTATTTTTCTATGCTGTTATCGCGTCTACTACCATGGAATATGAGTTCATTTAACAAAACATTAGTCAATGAAAATATATTTTGGGCAGAAAGAGTAATTAGCAAAGCTGTCAACATTTTATCCGTATGTACATAAAGGAAACAATTCTTGACACAGATAAATATGAAAATAAAGTTTATGGTTTAACTAATATGATTATTTACTATATTGCTGACTTTACTGTAAGATGGTAGTATTTTATAGCCAGTTCCTCAAGGTGAATGATTAAAAATTTGTAACAACCAAGAACCCTAAACTGTAACTCATTACTACTTGACCAAAATGCTGTATTATACTTATTAGAAGTGAGGACTGACTGCTAAAAGCGTGGAAATATCCTTGGAATTTTGTAAAAAGGTCCACGAAATTCATAAACCACCAGTGTGCAACACACTTTGCACTATCTTCACAAAATCTCAACTACAATTTTATGAGTCTATGGACTGTCATCCTTATGATTATTTTTATAATTTGAAATACCTCACCTGAACAAGACTGAGATCTATCAAAAGTCACTGTGAAGCAGACTGCTTCCAGCTACCAGCCAACGCCAGGATAAACTGGTCTTCTGGAGCTCCTTAGTGTCTCTCCTTTTTTTCTGAGAAAAAAGTGGAAAACTGAGCATTCATTTAGAGCATGCACCTCTCCAAGCAAAGTATCTAGCATGTCTACTAGTGATCAACAGCTGCAATGACAAAATTCCTGATCCCTACCATTTTACATCTTAAGTCTTTATGACTTAAGCTCCTAAGCATTTTCTTTTAGTAACACACCAGAGGTATGGAGTGACAGGAAAACAGTAATATATAACTTTAATACAGGATCAGCATACATTGTATCATACGGTACTAAGAGACACCACAGGCAAGGCTGTCACAAAATACAGGCACTACTAGTTATTTTATTTTAGCTTACAAGAAATTATAAAGCTTGAAAGCAGATGTAGAACAGCCACGCACACACACTCCCCTTACATTCAGCTACCACAGCCTGAAGGTTGAGTGGTACAAGAGCAACAAAAACAAATCAAGGTATTTTGAACAGAATCCAAGTGCATGGGCCCACCTGTACCAGCAGTATAATTACCAGAAGACATCAGTTTCATATTAATTTTTATTTTCATGTATGTACAACTTAAGAAACGAATCTCAATTTGAAAAAGTTCAGAAGTTATCTTTCAACAGCACAATGTAGACATACCTTTGAGGCAGCAAATGTTACTCCTATTAAGGCTCTTATGAAAGAATGGTTATCATGCAAATGCAATTGAAGAGTACATTACACTTCAAAATATGCAAACAAAGTTCAACTTTAACTCTTTCAGAAAAAGAACATAAACATTGTAACTGTGACCCACCAAAGCATTTATATATATGCTTGAAGCTAAGTACGTGGACTAAATAATCTTAAGTAAAACATAACTGGCAAGCTATCTTAACCAGATCAGAACTACAGTGATCAATCCCTTCCAACATCACAAGTGCCAATGTCTGCACCAACCACATCATTTTACATTCACATAAACCGCCACTGACTGCAAAATCCCATATGCTTTTCAAGCTGTTAAGGCCCACGTTTTTTAGCTTTGGCATTAATTTGTGATCACTGAAAGTACTTAATCCCTCCACTGAACCTGGGGAAGAGGCATGCACAGAGAGCGCCTGCATCATAGCAGTGTGCAGCAGGAGCTGCATGATGGAAGTTACGTCCACCAGGCATTTAGAAAGACTCTGATTAATTTCCATATACTGTACCCCTTAATTGTGATCTCGGAGTGAAAGCTGGGGGGTTTTTAAACCATAACCAGCATTAGCACTAAATTAAACGAGCAATGTTAATCTAAAAAAAAAAAAAATCTTACTTGATATTTTAGTATAGTAATGCTACTTGTGCAAACAGTATCTAAAGATGGTCTAATATTACCAGCAGGAAGAAAGAAAGCGTCATTCTTTTCTGTGTCATTACAATAAATCAAAATTCATTATAATGAAGATGGGCAGCTGTGTGACTGTTTTTATTGCCATCACTAACTGAACTCAAAAATAAAAGGCCTGATAATTTGAAAGCAATGAATATGTGAAAAGAAAAAGAACACAACTGTTGTGACCTCTTCCAGGATGTTACGTGTACTGCTTGATGGGTGAAAGGTGCTAGATGAGTACTTTTTCTTTCTTCAAGCCTAATGCTAACGCCATTAAATTTTAGTTGTCTACTCAAAAGGAAACAAATTTTAATAATTTTATATCATGTAATTTTTTTGGCAACTATCAAATTGCCTAAAGGCCCAGACTTTTCAGAAGTTTTGTATCACATTATACTCAATGCTTACAAATTTCTTACAAACAGTCTTCCTCACCTAAGAAAATAGTAGTTAAAGAGTAGGAGGATTCCTTTAACTCAGTCCATCTAATTTTCAGTCACAGCAGCATAACGTTTAGATACTGCTAGGCACATACTGTGCGTGTATCTGCAACCAGAAGAACAAAAAAGGAAAAGAAAGATGCATTTTACTTTAATCCTGACCAGCAGCTGTTAGCAATTTTCTTTAGTTATCACTGTGGGACATGATGGATGGGAAGACTCAATATGCTGAGGAACCAGTATGTAGTGTACAAGTGCTCTCAAGGACTGTTGTTCAACAGCACAGTTTAACCAGGAACTATAGACTGTAAGAGATAACAGATAGTTCTGGGAGCATCTATCATTCTTCAGAGAAGCTGTCTGATTAAGAGGATAATATCTGGAAGAACAATTGCATGATCTGTCGTTATATAGCTAGTATGTCACGGAAGGAAGAGAAAAGTGAACATTAACTCAAGTGTTAACTCAAACCAAGAAATCTGCATAAAAGAATAAGTTGAGATATTACCATTTAAAGACTTTCCATACACTTTGCAACACTGAGAAACTGGATACACAAAAACATGCAAGTCAAACAAAGCTAATCTACAATAAACAAAACCAGAATACACTTATTTCAAGACTTAAAACATTAAAATATTCACCCAATGCTAAATAGGAGCAATGGAATAAGATCTAGTCACCTAATTCAATAAAAATTCAACTGGCTCTTCCAGTCTTTATCTCCCTCCTCTTTTTACTTTTTTTTTTTTTTAACAACTTCAGACCATAAACTTACTGAGTGACACAGGACCCAAAAAGCAAATGTAAATAAGTCATCTTCCTCTCTCTATTAATAGCAATGCTCCAGGGAGTTATTATATATGTATGTAGCTGCATAGCCTTTTTCCAGCCCATAATTACACAGATGTCCTTCTCCCAAGGATAAAGCAGGATGTCAACTACTCCGATGCCAAAATTATTATTTGAAAAGACATCCTTCTTTCCTGAACAGACCTATCCCATCTGGATTGCATACTCATTTAAAAGCATGCATTGACACCCATCACTAACCTTCTGTCTGAAAGTTGTGCTCCATCATTATTAGATGTAGCTCTCAACTCAGATGAATACTTTTTTTTTTTTTTTTTTTTTTACACAAGTCTTACAAATAAAAGCCCAGTGAAATAATTAGTAACTTGGTCCCGAAAGAAAAGCTCCATTCCAAAATATGAAATGAAAATATTAATCTTTCAAAATGCTCAACAAAGTCATCACATCTATTTTGCCCCAAATCTTAAACACAGACTATCAAGAAAGGCTGGAAGTGACTCATCAAGCTTACAGAGATTAATCCCTAAATCTTCAAAGACATTCCAATATATTTTAAATGACACAAAAGAGTATGGGTAGAACTCTGTCCTAAGACTCAAGAACTTTTTATAAAGTCCCAAATTTTACAAATACAGAAGAAGGTAGCCAATGCAAAGCATGAAATACAAAGAGTTTAGAGGGTGTTTTTCATCTCAAAACACCTCAAACGACAAAAGGAAGCGAACTGCACTAGAAAAAATTTACAAGTAGTCTTCAAGGGGAAGTACCATGTAAAGCACACTGCATTAATCTAGACTTGACATTATGAGGGCATGTCTCACTGTAGCAAGGTCCATACTAAACACCAGATCAGAGACATAAGATTAAAGTAAAACATTAGATGTCACAGTCACTGTTCTACTGATCCGGGAAAGGCAGAGACTCCAAGGTGAGCAGAAACTATGAACCTGCTTAATAAAGGCCATTCTTGCAAAGTCAAAAAAATCATACATCCAACACTTTCATCCCTTCATTAAAATAGAAATACTAAAAAGGAGCACTCCATAACATATCCCCATTGCTTCTGACTGACACATTGAATCAAAGGTAAAAGCAGAAAGTTAGCAGAGATAATTAGAGCAACAAAGATCTTTAGCACAAGGTAGCATAGCTGAGCAGCCTACCAACCAGCAGATGAATTATTTTGTTTGCCTCTTAAAAAAGAAGGTCTTAGTTGACTCTTCAGTTTATTAGGTATAGAAAAGTTTTAATCTAGAGGTCATTCTGAAAAACATCTCACCCTGTGTTTAAGCATGTATGAAGCCCAGCAAAAATTAGTGATGAAGAAAACAAAAAAAAGTTTTAAGTATTTGCTGGCTTTCCTTCCGAACATTTCAGAGAAAAATGTCAATTTAATGCTGACAGAAAACAAGGAGGTCAGTCTAATCAGATTTTTTTTGTTCTGTCATGCTCCTGATCCTATCTAAGTACTCCTCTGAAAAAAAATCTGATTGATGATGAAGGCACAATTATACAAACCTTAACATTTACTCTAAACGTAGCTATGCAAAAAAGGGTGAGAGGGTAGGGAAAACAAAGGTGAAGTATATTTCTCTTCAAATAATTAAGTCAGTTTATTTTCCAACAGCCATATAAATTTAAAATATGAAACAACAATAATACAGCTATAGAATCTAGGTTTTCTTTCAAAGCAGCAGCTTATAAAACATATAAAAGCTAAAACCTCAGCACAAGCTTCAAAAAAAACAAGGACTGAGTGAATTTTGCCAGAGACATGAAACTCACAAAATACAGTACACAAAAATACTGGAATGCATAAGATAGAAAGCTACACATTTTAGGTAAAGAAAGACATTGTAAAGTATACAAAATTTGCAAAATTAAACCACGGGATTTGGGGGAGAGTACCATGAATACAAAGAAGTTGGCAATTAATACTTGTAAGTGGAGAGAAGAAAGTGGCAGCTTTAAATTTAGCATTCAGTTTTCAGGTTCACGACTTCACTTTCTTAGCATCTTTTTTTCCAGAGTTGTCAGTAGCCAAATCTGCTTTTCTCTTCTGTGACTAAAAAGGAAAAAAAATATTTTGTAAATTCAACAAAGTGGTGGCATTATAAAAAAAATTAAGTTTGTGACTAACTGTTCAAAAAGAAGGTAAGTGACCCTAAGGTATTATATATTTCAATTCGGCTTTGTAGGATATCATGGAAGCACAAACAAAAATCCCAGATTTAGACACTCAACTCTGCTATCCTCTTCATCTTCTTGAAATCATTACACAGTCTCAGTGGTACAGGTACCACACATACCATAAACTGGATGAAAAGATCAGGACCTTGACTTATACACAGTTCTTTTCTAAAGATGACAACTCTTCAAAATTAAATAAGCACTTATTTCTTCTTCCAGGAACTACTATGTAAGGGAGGAAAAACAATCTGAGATTAAAGCAAACATATGATGTTAATATGCATGTAAAAAGAGGGCAGTGCTACATTCTCTTGAAAAAGAGTTGTCTTCTGCTACTTAAACAAAAGATTCTTCTCCAAAAAAAGCCCCAAAATACTATGAATTGGGAATACGTACACAAAATCTAGGTGAGCTGTAAAGAGACAGATATTACAGTTTAATTGCTCAACTAGTGGGTTAAAGAATCAGTGGCTATAATTATCTTCTTCATTTTCTAACAAAATATAATTGAATTTTGCCGCAGTAGAAGTGAAGTAAGTGTTGCTAAACATACTGCTGTAACTTTTGCTCCTCTTTTCTTCTTTTCAGCTCGCTCTTTTTCCTCAATTTCCATATTTTCTTTTTCTATTAATGATATGAGAGTATTGCAGCGTCTCTGAAACTCCTAAGGAAACAGAAAACATCAAATTATCTAAATTAATAATACAAAGTCTCTCATTTACATAAATATCTTCAAAATGCTTGAATTCCAAAATTCTTAGGTTTTCTAAAAACTTTCAATATTCATGTACTAATAGGATTAGCTTAGTTATTGTTCATCTGCCTTCACCTTAATGTAACTTTCTTTATAGACAGAAAGAGATTTACTGAAATAGTCAACTGCCTGACAAGGAGTTTTCAGGATTGTCTGTATCTTCCAAACTGACACCCCAAAGGACTGATTTGATCTTTCATCTCTTTTAGCTGATGCAAATTACAGCCTGCCAGCACACTATGCCAGATTTTAGGAAAAGAGGCCTTCAAATATATCTTTAAAGCAGAGAGAAAAGGAATCAAAGCTATCTTAAGCAATACTTTTCTGTGGCACACAGACTAGGTTTTTTGTGATAAGACACTGTACAGCTCCAAACTGGCAAAAACCCATCCAGTCTTAAATTGTGAACTCATTATTGTATTTTCAAAACATCACCCAAAAGGTAGCAGGCCCTAAAGGCTTATAACATCAAGGCTTCCAAGCCATCTGAAAGTGATCAAGATTAAATGCCATAAGGTCATTTCTACATTAAAAATATTTCAAATACAACTCTAGAAGTATCTGCACTGCAATTAATAACAGTTGGCTTGGTTAATACAACTCATTTGACAGTTTATTGTATCTCAAAAAAACAGATCTCTTACCAAATACATAATAGTATTCATTTTAATTATAATTATGCAGTATGTTCTATGTAAATTGAGAACTGTGATTCCATGGGCTTTTCAACTCAAAGCAGGAAGCTTTCTTTTGAGGGAAAATCCAGAAGAATATGTCTTATCTCTACTAAATTCAATGAAGCAATTTTTGAACCACAAGCTATCCTAGAATTACCTACTAGCATAAATCTTAACCTGCACCCGGTCTATCTGCAATGAAGTGAACAGGTGACCTTTTTGCCCAGGAATTAGTCTCTATTTTCTCAGCATCTGTAATCTGTATATTGCCTCAGCCATCATGTTACACGATGGAAGACGATGCAGCCTGCACGCTCTCTTGATCCTGAACATTCTGAAACAGTCAAGCATATGACTCATCTTTGAGACATTTATACCCTCGAGCTTAACCACATTCCTTAAGTTCTATAGTTTCTACAGATTCCTCTATAAAAGGTGGCTCCATGGCCTTGGGTTAAAGTTGTGTAATTCAGAATGGACACACAGTATCCTGCTGCCACATGATTTATTTTAACCACAAAAAAAATTCAGGACATTTTTCTTTACAAGTCCCTACTGGAAACATTCCAGCCTCATACCCGTAGTTTTGCAAACAGAGTATTATAATGAGTCATTTCTACCACGTCCATGTAAAAGTAACCCCACACTCCCCAGTACAGGTTCAAACATAAATTAGGGCCCCATGCTTGTGCCCTGGGATGTGACAGTCCTGCTGGAGCTACAATACTCTCACTTCAATCAGTAACAACCCTGAAATGCCACCCACACAACAGTTTTTAGATAAAAAGGCAACAAGTCTGAGAAAACTGAAGTGCAAGCCATCCCAACATACACTGCATCCCCAAACACAGAACAAAAGAGAGCCTGTGTCCCAAAAACCTACACTCTATAGATGAGCATAGATAATTAAAAAGTAAAAGACAGAAGTAGAAAGATGATTGTCAGGATGTCAGATGCATTTTATGTCATTTAAATTTGTGTACATTGCACTCAAAGACTTAGGAGCTGTGGGTAAAGACTGATGACAAGCTGCTCCATAATAACAATCAGCCAGATCTTTTCTAGTATACAAGAAACTGGTTTGTGTTAAATTCAAGACAAGGATTTAATCAGACTGGACTAAGAAATAACTTTGATCCATTTGCCCAAGGTACAAAGAAAAATCCTTCTCTTTCCTGAGGAAAAATAATTTAAGTGTACAGGCTCATGGTTAGGCTTCTTGATGAACTTCTCCAGAACAACATGCTGTAGACAGAGGATGGACTCAAAAACAATCTTCTCTGGAGAATCACACAAGCAGTTGACAGTAAGATGTGACATGCATGCAGGTTTCTTCTATACCTAAATCCTCCACTGAGCTACTGAAATTTCAATGTGGACTGATCCGTTCCATTTTATTACTATAAAAATGCACTTAAGAGTTTAAAATGCCTTGCACCTTTAGAGATTTTATTCAGTATGGCCTGATACTTTTCTCTTTAGGATGGAAAGAGATAAGATGTACTTTGCTCTCCCCTTCATAGCTATAAAGACTAGTATTGCAATAAATAAGATGGGAGCACTGAACCATCACCTTCTGCATGACTGAAGGCAGAGATGCTGACTTGGGAGTGAAAGTAGTCCCACACTCTGTCAACAGGCCCGTACATTCCTGTATTTACAAAGGAGTCATTTCTCTTACACTGAGTAGGGTTTGCAGAAAGGTAAAAGAGAATACGCATGATTTATGACTTCAGAAAACAGATACATGATTCACTACTGGCATGATATTTTACATTCTTCCAGCACGGACAGAAATAAAAGAACAACAACAATTAAACTTAAATTTTGAAATCTCTGTGCCCAGTTAAAAAAAAAAAAGATACAATTTTAGGCACTCCCAATCTCTGAAAACTTACATTTTTGGTAAACCATCTAGTTTTGGAATAAATAAAACAAGCTCAATTTTTGTTTTCCAAAGAGAAATCTTCAGAAGGAGAAGAAACAGAAATAAGAAGATGGAAGATAAATTAGCTATTTATATGGAATTCAAGAGACATCTAGTGGTTAGTAGAACACAAAGTTTTCTCAGAGAACCTGGTAAGTCCTTTTCAGAATTACACTGCCCTTTCTATCTTGTTTCATATTAGTTTGAATGTAATAAAGGGTAATTTTGAGATCACATGTGAATTTTGGTATTCTAAGAAGTTTTATCCACTTTCACCGAGCTTACTGTTTAGCCATTTATAAAGATTTGTGTTTATACTTGGTTCATTTTTCTTGGTATCAAGTGACTTTCCAGCACATTTCTTCATAAAAATTACCAAGCTAGTGCAAAGTAGACCCATAGAAATTAACACTTCCACAAATGTCAGGATATTTGAATGCATAAAACATATCAGTGATTGGCAGTTATAAACTACTAAACCATACATATGACAATTTAAAACATTTAAGAAAATTAAAGATTCACTATATTCCCAGTGCCTCGATTTCAGCATTAGACACCACAGAAGGTATTTCTACACTTCAGCAAATGATTCCTATCCCCTTTAAAAACAAAATTATACTACAGGAAGATTTAAACTGAATATTTAACTCTAGCCCTGACTTCACTATACATTAACTAATATTAAATGTTGAGCTACATTTTTAATTTCTAGACCCATTTCTATGATTTACTTAAATGTATTCCTCCACAACTTAAAAGAAACTTCATAACAGACTAAATATTAGACCTTTCTTTTCTCTTTATAGACATAGTTTTAAAATCCAGTATTTTTTCAGACAGACATTTCAGCAAGTAAAGCTTGTAATTCTTTTTAATTAAGGGATAACTACTGCACTATCTAGAAACACTTTAATTGCTGAAATACCAAGCAGAAATTGTATTGCATAATTATAAGCAGCACTGGGAAAAGCAAATATTCCCACCCGTTCAAATATACATTTTAAATATTTTATCTTATGTTTTATTTATTCTTAGTACAGTACCCAGAACTCTAAAAGAGCATTTTTATAAACAAATTCTGAGGCCAGGAAATTAAGAGTGAACAATAACGCACAGTGGTTCTACAAATGCTAGACTACACTGCTAAAAAAATGTCCAGATTTGTATATAAAATGACATTTAAGTTACATCACTGCAGCAGAGCATTTAAATAGAAATTTGCTTACAAGGCAATGGGGACAATCTATGAAAGCTGTATAAGGGCCAGTGCTCTTTTGTATCAGCCATGACCAATGTGGTTTTGTAACTTAAGCAGACAAAAAAAGTTCCAGCTCTCGCTCATCACAAGTGAGTAAGAGAAAGTTATTTCTGGTATTATAAAAAAAAATTTGGAAGTACATTTTTCCCATATAATACATTCACATGAAAACGCATGTGTGTGTTTCTTACGTAAGGAGCACAGACTTGCAATTTTTTTCTTCTAAGAAAAAAACTGAATCAGGGAAAATCTGCGCAAAAATTCCAGGGCACAGCTAACAGCTTTTTATCATTAAAAGAATCCCATATTCTGAGGTTGGTACCTACATAGCTTATTATTTGCAACCACGAAAGTTTCTGTTAGTGTTACCACTTACCACTTAATGACTGAATTCAAAAAAGAACAGCCCTGCTCTCCTGACAGAGCAATGCAAACAAAATACAGCTAAAATTCAGCGTACTACTCTACTTGCTATCAAACTTGTATTACGTTCTCTAAGTATGAACAAAATCTTCAGAAAACTTCAGAAAAGTATAATATTCTTAAATGTAAGCACTTGCATGTGAAATTCCTTATTCGCAATTACAAAGTGCATTTTAAACCAATTGTTTTAATGATTAATTCTTATATGAATCACTAAATTCCCTCATGGTTTTAGAAATTAAGTACCAATATCAGAAAAGCTGTTCTTTCCTCCTATTATACAATTCACATGTTTTCAGTCTCTGACATTGTCCAACAATTCTGAAAAGCAGGCATATTTTAAGTGACAGTGTCTGGTAAAACTTGTGGTTTGCAATAAAAATAACAAGGATATTTGCAAGGATAGTCTACCTCTGCATTAATCCCTTTGGGTAACATGGGACTTCAGCTTGGCTGGTTTTCTAATCTGTTTGTTTCAGCTGTATTGTGTTGTTTGCTAAACTATGGGAACATGTTATTTTATTAAAAACTAGAAATAAGAATAAAAAACAAAGTTATTTTTTCAGCACTTGTTTCCTAGACTCCAGTACTCTGGCACAAATCAAAATTTTATGTGACGATGCTTAAAAAAGGGACGTTTCATATAATGACTTGGTCCATGTAACTAGTACCTACCATTGCAGTTCTAGATTTGATAAACCAGTCAAATCTGAACTGAGGAGCATTGCGCACACACTGCCTTAGTTCCTCGTACACATTTTCTTTGTCAAAGCCCATCTTGTGTAACATGCATATCAAAAATCTGTCTTCCTCTTCCGTGTAATTTTTCCCTTTGTTTGTTCCATACTGAATACGCAACTGATGAAAAGGTGCTTTGTACCTTGCAATCTGAATTCAAAACAAAAATAAGGACTGTTAAACATACAGGATTTATTAGTGTAAGCTACTGATATGTGGTGCATTCTACATGCTATATAACAAGACAGAACTCCCATCCCCAACTAGTCCTTTTCTGAAGGAATTTTGAAGAAACCAGCTGCAGAAAACAAAAAACCTGCAATGATTACTTTGGCATCGAGGGCTTTCTTGATGCTGATCCTCCGCTGAATTCTTGCCTCTCCTCGTTCAATCTGAGCCATAATCCTCTCAATGTCCTGTAGTTCATTACAACGTTCCCAGAAAACAGCTAAAAATGCAAAACATAATTTGTAAAATAAAATCTTTTCCTCTACTCTTACTACTTTATTGAGTTGAGGCACTCCAGAAAAAAAAAAAAGGAACACAGTTTATGATTTCATTAAATCTTAAAGATTGCTAGTACTCTCCCTTTTACTATGCTATCCAAGAAATAAACTCGCAGACTCTTTATTCAATGTCTTAAAGTTAACTATGAGCAAAGGTTTAGAAACAACTGTAACAAAGTTTACACTCAACATCATTAACTGTAGTCATGTAAAACTCTGGAAAAAATTAATTTTAAGGATAGCTTTTCATAACAATGGTGAAACAAGTTAGAGCTGCTGGTTTAGCAGTGAAACGTTCGTATTTCAGTTTTCAACTAGCTATCTCTAACCTTAGAGACTACTTAGCCTAGCTGTTATAAAACCCAGTGATTTGTGTCTTCTCCAGTGACACCCTTCAGCAAAACCAAGATAAATTCAATACTTTGAAGGGAACTCTTGTGGAGCTCTTCCTTTTTTATGCTATAGGAAGAACATTGCAAAGTTAAATTCTATGAAGAAGTTTAGTAGAATTAAATCCAATGATGAAACGGGAAAAATTCTGTACAAACTAAAAAGCACTGTGTAAATACAGGAGACAACGATACAGTGTACTAGCTAAAATAGTGTATGTTCTCACAGCATAAAGAATCATGTTGCCACTATAAGGCAACTTCATGATTCCACGAGACCATGTTGTCAGCGTAAATTAACTACGTCAAGTTCTAAATTTTGACTAAGGAGGAATAAAGGCAGCTGAAGGTATATTTATATGCTGCAAATTCAACCTTTTTAACAGAAGTAAGTCTTCTGAAAAGAACCAGCATGTACTTTTTAAAAAAATATTCTTAGACATCCAAATTCTACATCTTGTAATTTTAAAAGAATATGTAGCAAAAATGATGGTGATACCACGTGATTAAGAAATAAACTTCAAAATATCACAAACCTGAATACTCAATGACCTCCTCAGGTGACTTTCCCTCCACTTCACGGGCAATATTGTCTATATCATCACGACCATATTTCTCATTAGCTTTAATAAACTGGTTAAAATCTCTTTTATTCCAGTTTGTAAAACCCTGTAAGCAGCAAGAGACCAACAAGGCATTATTAGGTAGAAGGGAGACATTTTGCAAAATTTTATCTTATGTATCATTTGCTCCAATTGGCACTGCCTCTGCAATGTCACGTAATTACAGTGGTTAATGATCTTTCAGGATTTCCATAAACTTGTATTATCCAGGGTTTATTACTGAATCATTACGAGTCTAAGGAGTTATTTTTGTGCATGACTCCACATGCATTAATAAGAGCTTTTTACTCTTCTTTCTTTTTAAACTTTTTACATGGTATTTTTCCAAAGAAACAAGCTCAATGACAAGTTATTGTAATTTTATTTAAGTCACCCATCAGCAGAAATTAAGCAACAAATGTCTTAGGAGCATAGGGTGCACCAATGCAAGCACCACTACAAGATTTTACAGTACTGTAATTATCTAAATCAAGGGCACCTACTTCGGACATGTACAAACCTTGAACCAAACAGCTGGATGAAAGCATAAGTATGTCAAGAAATAATCTCTAGTCCAAAAAGATGCAATCAAATGGAAACTCTATAGTACTGTCAAACAGAAAATTTGTTATGTACCAAAGAAATTAATCCAAAACTGAACAGTTAAGTGAGGTGCGGTGCACAAAAACATAATCCAAGAATAAGACATTACAATTTAAAGAGGGAAAGGAGAAAACCTCAAGAACAAACAAACAAGAAAATCACATGCCTGAACAGCAATTTGTACTGCATTGAGTTTCCTTCATCACAGAAATACATTTACGAGTAACTGTCAGTTCTGCAGCTGAGTGAGCTCACACCACAATTAGATAGCATCTTTACAAGAAATCTAATATACACAAATATTTATTTTTAATCATTAACAGCAGTACTGACATGCATATTAGCACCAGCTTAAATATTTCCTCTGTCATAAACAGGTGAAATTAATAGTGAAATTGTGACCTTGCAAATTTCCTGTCAAGGTACACTACCCTCAATTCTTTTACAGAAAATTTTCTGTATCAAAAAACCCTGTTACTTTGAGACACAACCTTCTCCTTAACAATTAGCTTTTAATAAGCTTACTCAGCAGGTTATCAATCCAAAAAGTCAAGAATCTAGCCAGTGAGAGGGATGCAGTCCCAGTATAAAAGGAACACAGCTAACCACCCAACTGGGACAAAATTAATCAATGTGACATGATGTCTTATACATCTGTGAAAATACCATGTATGTTGATAGAGGCTTGTCCTCTGATTCAAACCTTTTCTGATAAAAAACATTCAAGGCAGATGCGTATGAGAAACCCACTGACTGGATTTCTGCATGTATTCCTGGGTAATGCATCTACTAGACAAGTCCTTGCCTCAGAAACATCGCAGACGTTCAAGGAAATAATAAGGGACTAAGACAAATTTTTTCAAGGCCAGAAAAGGTTCCTCAAAGCAAAACCAAGCAAAATCATTACATGTTGTATGCTTTCTTCTTTCTGTAACATCAGTGTAGCTTTCTTGTGCGTATTTATCATTATCAGTATTTATATTCCATACGATTAAAAAATACATGATGAAATAGTTCAGCTGTTTATTTTACCTGTGTTAGAAGCTTTTCTTTCTCTTCAGTTTCTTCAGTATTCAGAGGCATAGACTCATCTATCTTCTTTTGTTCCTCTTTTTGTACCTGAGCTGCATTTGGGAGGTCAGGATTCCTGGGGACCTAAAAATCAGGTGTTTCAATAAGCTGTAGTGCAGCAATGTTATTAAAGAGACTGTACACTTCTCTATCAACCTTGCTTTACAATTTATAAGCATGTTAGATCTCACAGGACTGATACAGTCCACAGTCACTAAGCATTTCTTGTCACAGAACAAAAAAACAAACCCAAAACAAAAACACTCACCACCCCATACCTTGGCTACCCTGAAGAAACCAAACTACAATAAAAATACTTTTAAAATAAGTACCAAATACATTCATCAGTATCTACAAAACTGGCAAAATTGAAAATACTATCCTCCAAGACAAGGCGATTTATCAAATACTGTCATTTATCTATGCTTGTTCCTTCTTGTCTTACAAGCTTTTAATGTCAGGTTTATCTTCACCTACAAGTAACAAGAGCATCCTATTCACTTTTTCTTTAAGAAATTTCAGGGGAAAACACTGTAGAATAAAAGTAGATGGTAAAATACATGTTTTCAGCTATTAAATATTAAAGCATTGATCTGTACAACAGATACCAAATGTGTTTTACCTTACTGCCAAAGTAAAGGCCAGACAGACAACATTATGTAGACAAGGCCTAGCAACATTTTATCTATCCCTCTCCATGTTGACGCCAATTTAATATTTGTGACCTTTAAACTGCGTATTGCAATTCCATACCACACAGCAGCAAACAAGTCAGAAACCAGTATCCAGTAAAGATTTTGTAGACCTCACATATTTCTGCAGCAAAAGGCAAAGGAATTTAACAGCTGTTTTTAACATCTGACTAAGAAATTTTCTTGTCTTTGGTGGTTTAAGCTAAGATTAACACAAAGCTCTGTCTCTACCTATTTGATACCTTCTGATACTGACTATGGCGGTCTTCAGTTTTAACAATAAACTTTCTTTAGAGGGAAAGTTATGCTTCCATTTCAAAGCAGAACAAACTTAATCACAATTATCACTTTCACCACCAGTAAACTATCATACTGTTTTTAACATAAAAAGTATTCATGTTTGACCCATCCAGTCTGACAGAATTTTTTTTTTACATGCATATTGTCAACATTAGCAATTCTCTCATCCTTATTTGTTGGTGCATTGAGTAATTTCTTTTCTAAACTAGTTATACTTCCTTTAATTCTTAATTCTATTCTGCCATCCACATAAAGGTTTTTTTGCTTCAAACTAGATTCTAAGACACTTTCTGCTTTTTCTTAAAAAATATATTTTGCCAATATTAAATCTACTCTTCTGCAAAACCAATTTCCTATCCGTTACTTTGTATGGCAAGTTTGTATTCTCCAGCACGTTTTATATGTGATTTCTTCTTGCTGCAACTTGCCATGAAACATGGGGCTTTTTAAAGTAAGTTACATGTCTGGAAGTAGGGAATCCATTTGATTTACTCAGCCAACACTAGCACAAGTAATGAAAATCAACATCAAAACAGAATCTGTGTTCACTGCTTCTCCAGTCGTGTCAGCAGGGAAGAGGGAGAAATTCAGCTAAGGCATAGTAGCAAAAAAAAAAAAAAAAAAAGCAAGTCTACTGACTGGTTTTCTTTTTGTAGTAGTAATACATTCAGACTTCTCCACACCTTTAAAACGTTTTATATCCCAGCAAAACGCAAGGAAAATTGATGTCACTTTGCTTACTATCATATCATCAAATCAACACAAAATCAACTTCAGTATCACCTGAAGTTACTTTCTGCACAAGATATACAAAAGGTATAATGAAAAAAAAAATAAAATCATAGCCTGGGAAGGTGATCTTGTATTAGCCCGGAATTATTTTCTTACCTTAGACCACATATCACACTTTTGCTTTTGAGAAGTACATGAAGCACCAGAACTGTCTATCTTTTTTCTACTCTATTGTATTGTTAGGAACCCACTACAAAACACAAAGCTACAGATATTAAAGTTTTTAATGAAGGAAGGAATTACAGATTACATTTTCTGTTCTGCAGTGGCACAGTAACAGGGGAATAGAGGGTTTAAGCCATTTTCCTTCACAATGAGAAGCACTTTGCAAAAAATAAGACCAGAATGACGTATTTTTTAGTTGCTGTCTCATTTATTTCATTGAACCATTGTCAAGGTTGCACTACATCTGCAGAGAGGAATACAAATACATTTCACTACTTTGAAGAGGAAAAAAAAAGCATTACCTTATATCCTATAGTCTTACGATAATACAGAATTTCTTTTTCCAGAAGTTCAAATAACCGTGGGGGAAAGAACTGGAAATCCTGAATATTTGGTTGTTTTGGAGGTCGTGGAGCCTTCAAAAATACACAGATACATTAACATTATATAAGCTTGATTGCTGTGCAATTAAACTGCCATAAAAGTGGCAACCTGTCACTTTGTAAATACATTCATTTTATTATCAGTATAGGGTGGGAGCAGGGGATGCAACATGGGAGAGAAGACCAAAAGAACAACATAAAGAACCCTCCACACTTGACAGCTTCTTACCTTTGGGACTTTTGGCTCACTAACACGCAGAGCTTCTCTGAAATAAGCATCAACTGCATAATTAGCTTTGCGTTCTCGTTTTGGAGGCTCTATCCATTCCATCATGCTCAGCTACATGCAGAATAGAATAAGAAGATATTAAAGTAACTGTACGCTTTTCCTGAAGACACAAAAATAATGACTAATGTGGCACTGCAAAACAGGAACATATTTTTGCACAGCAAATCTAATGGTTGCACTCAACAATTTAGACACTACAAAAGAGCTTAAAACTAAGCTCGAAATAATAGCTGATTATAGCACCTATTCAAACACATAAAAGATAATACACAAGTAAGGGAGTGCAGTGGCATGGATAAATCCCTTTACAGTAGTCTACTTACTTCATACACCTGACTAAGGTTATGATTCCATCTACCAAAACACAATGGAAGGACTGGGACTTGGGCTCTGAATTCTATAGTATCTTGTGAAATGAATTAATTGCTTCTCTCTAAATATAGCAATGAATAACCTCTACAGAGGCTACAACATTGGCAAAAGAATCCATTAGCAGCAAATTAATCTTAACTAAATTACTTTAATTAACCTTACTACAGCATATTTCAAGACTATGCTGTATTTAGCTGGCTTCTTGTAATGAAATTATCAACATGAAAAAAGAATCTTATGTGTATATACACACTCCACTCTATTCTCATTAAATATTTTATTTTTCTAAATGTTTCTTCAAAATTGGTAAGAAACTTGAGTTAAAAGGGCATTCTGTAATTAACAAGCAAGCATTCACGTATCTGATTCCAGATAAACCTGTAAGGATATCTTGACTATACATCCTGTATAAAACACAGACAGAGGTAACGTCATGGGACCCTGAGTAATACCTCTTCGTTTGGATGATCCTTCTATAATTAGGTAAAATCATTGTACAAACAGTTCACATTAATGCTTGTGACTAAAGCTTTCACTGCAAAAAATACTTAAGTCCAAGTTCCACATATCAAATCATTATCAGGCCTGTTTTCTCCTCTCAGTTACGTGACAGTAAAATAATACTGACTGCAGCAGTATAGTAGGATGGCCAACAGTATTTCTGCTGCAGAAAGGATAAAATTTGAGTGATGTTATCAGATTTTACTATGAAGAAAAACAGAAAGCTAATTTAGCAAAAATTCGGGGTATCAATGCTTCTGCAGAGCTAAGTCAATTTTTCAGTGGCTTCTTACTTCTCTAGCATAACCTTTATAGTCACATTTCTTGTATGGCCTTTATGCCTGCATCTCTAACCTGAAGTCTTAAAGACTTTAAGAAAAATTACCTTCTGTTTTTCTCTGTAGTCTTCACCTTCAAAGTTGTATAAGCTCATCTCTGTGTCCATAGTGAAGTTTCGTAAGGAGCTCTCCCCCATTTTCTGCAATCGTTCATTCATTTCAGCTGTCTGAAATACCAGAAGATACTTTTAGGCTCAAGGTGTTTTACCTTTTCTGAAAAAAACAACCTTGATCATTATTAAAACATTTTCTATGGGTTTTTTTTGTTTTGGGTTTGGTTTTTTGTTTGGGTTTTTTTTGTTTTGTTTTTTTTGGTTTTTTGTTTTAGACTTCTATTTCAATTTTTCTTGTAAGGAGAGACACCCACAGTGCTTTTCAATTTTGGACAATCTGACTCCAAGACTTTCCATTAAACCGAATTTATTATGCTGGAATGTAGCCCTACAACTGTATGATTTAACTTCTAAAATTACATGAAGTTTATGCCCAACTCTTTGGAGCTGAAATGGTAGTTCATTTTTCCAGAGCTACCCATTCCCTAATACAATTCCATAAAGGTTTTGTGTTTATTAGAATCATGTAAAATTTACATCTCTCTAAAAGCTCACAAAATAAACAGGGCCTAAGATATGGTGCACACAGTCTCAACTTTGAACATAATTGTAACTCAAAACTTTCATAAGCTTTAAAATATTTACAAATAGTAAAGTAATAGTTGGGCATAAAAATAGATTTACATAATCAGATTTAATTTATATTTTGTGCATATATATTTAATGTTTGACACATTACGAATTCTGTACAAAACTATTCTCTAACCTTCTTTTCACCTCTTTCTAAAATAGTGGTTATATCTTCTTCTGTCAGCTCACTATCTTTGGAAGCAAAAACATGCGTGGCTCCATGCCGGATCATCTGCAGCATTTCATCTTTTGCCAATTTGTTAGACTGTTGGTCTATGAGCCTTCCTAAAATTAGAAGAAACATGTTGAAAGTTATCATACAAAAGTTCCAGTAAGACCATGCAAACAGTGGATTTTTTTCAGTTCACTGGCAGAACAAGAAAAGAAAAAACAGAAGAACTCTACAGAAAAAACTGCATTTCACTTGAGCTGAAAATAAACAGAAATCAGGAACTTCAGGGAAAATAAAAAAAATAGCAGCTTTGGATCAAGCCGTAACAAAGAATACTTCACATTCAGATAATCCAAATTTTGTGCATAAGATTGTATTCTTACAAAGTTAGCTGAACTCTTAAGACCAAAATCCTATTTCAAGATGAAAAATGACAAAATATCCTGTAATGACTATTAAGAAGTACTTAAAAATTTTAACACTAATGTCACTGATTTCAATTCAAATCTCTGAATTTTTTCCCCAAAATTCTAATTTCTGTCCCAAAATTTCACTTATCCCATCTCATCTCTTCACAGACCATCATCCTTTCAGTAGCCCACCCTTTTGGAAATAAAAGCCACCTTCAAAATTTAGCTTGAAAAACCTTAGTTTTTGACAAATTATTCTTCCAAGAGCTTCTAAACAAACACACGAAGCAGTTTGCATGTTCAGTAAATTCATATATGGTAAGAAGCATATCTATGTAATTATATTTTTATCTGTCACGGAACACATCTTTTTTCTTTTTTTCCTTTTTAACATAGCACAAAAAACAAGTAACATCTATTCAGCTCCAGTTTGCTTTCCTCATTTAGAGTCTTAGTATTGATCTATGCCCACATTATTTAGGAAAACAAATTTTTTTCAAAAGTTTCAGCTGAACAAGTGAGTAACTTGTACATTATGGTTTCTGAGGTTGATTTACTGTACTGCTATTATACACAAGGCCTGCTTTCCTCTCATACTGTACATTTGTACAGTTATTTAACCCATACTTTAAGGGACTGAACAATACTGTTGCAGACAAACATATATAGCAGTTGATACCTTGTTGTATAACTATAGAGTCCAGTCTCAGTTTTATTTCAGCTCTTTCTACAATCCTCTCTTCAACAGTATTATCAGTGATTAGTCGAAACACCCGTACTGGTTTCTTTTGACCAATACGATGCGCACGATCCTAACAAACATAAATCAATGAGTGTTCAGCAACAAAAACTCACAAGCAATACACAGTTAGCTTGCAGAAACAGCAGACTGAAACTAGCATGTATTTCTTGGTTCCTTGCTTATTCAAGAGTATACAAAACCACAAAACCAGTATAATAATATTTACTTATATCTGGCTATTATACCTTTTACGTTTGGGTCATTCTATAGAAATAAATGCATCTACCTCACTGTAAATTAAGGTAACTGAATGCAATTGGGAACTGGAGATACAACAATATATAGGTATGCACATCTGCACTGCTTTCAAACAAATTCTCTCATTTGACATAAGCATTGAAGCTTTGGCATCCCTGGCTTGAGTATAGTAATTCCACATGCAGCTCACCTCGTACAGGTACAATACACAGAAAATGAGGTTATATGACTAACATACTATACTTATTTGTAACAAAACTTGTGTTTATTCTCTCTGGAAAACATGAACAAAAATGTTATTTTGCCCTCAAATAAAAAAGTTAAAGAACTGGCATTCAAACTGTCAGTACCAGGATTTTCTGACTAGCCTTTAAATATGACTTGTTAAAGCTTTCACTCTCCTGCATAATATTTATTTCTTCCTGAAAATCCTACTAAAGCTCACAAATTACACTCAGCAGTTTCCAGAAAGTCAGTCTACTATTGGGTCAGCATGCACATTGAAAGGATGAGTTATTTACAGTAAGTATTTTATGTGTTTAAGTTCATTTTAAAAAAGCAAATAAAAAACCCCACAAACCACAGAATAAATACCCCACCTCCCCAATCATGCAAGAAGAATCATGTGATTTTTATTCCACATGAAAAACTACAGACTTGATTTTTTTGACATTCAGCACTCAGAAGATTTTAGTATGTTTAACCCAAAGATAAGGGTTTTTTTTCCCCTGGCGTCACCACCAAATGATTTCACACTTATGCAGAAACAAGGTGGGTTGGAAAAGCATAAGCTTCCCAAAAGGGAAGAATCTGAAGCTGCGTGCTTTTAATTCTTTGCTATTATTTTGGAAACCGCCCTCTGTTATTTGTTTACTGATGTCTTCTGGAAAGACAGAATTAAGAATAATTCTATGGATAAACAGTATTGATACAGTATTTTAACAGGAGTAATCTTATTATGAAAATAATTAGGACAGGTATTTACAGAGAAAAATCTACGGTTTCTTCCATAATTCTGTTCATGTCCTTTTTATTCAATTCCCTAGTTTCTTAGCATTAAACACAAAAAGCAAAAGAAAGTTAACAAGAACGCAAGTTCTGGAAAGACTTATACAAAATAGAACAATGACAACCTTCACAAACAAATGTGTATTAAGGAGTTAACTCACCATGGCTTGCAGATCTACTTGAGGGTTCCAATCCGAATCATACAGAATGACCACATCAGCAGTTGCCAAATTAATTCCAAGACCTCCAGCCCTGGTACTCAGCATGAAAATGAATTTACTGCTATTGGGAGCATTAAATGTGTCTATTGCTTCCTTAAAGGAAAGAAAAAAAAAAAAAAAGGAGTAATTAAAGTATCAGAGTTTTCAAACAAGCTTCCAACATGCTGGTGGCTTTTCAATGAAATTTCTTCAAAATTTACAGAATTTTCATATCAAAACCAATTTTTAATAGAAATTAAGAAACTGTAGGTTTGCACAGGTGGAAAAAAAATCCATCCTGAGACCACAAAATAAGACATTTTTCCTTTAGTTGAGGAACAAATGAAGCCTACTTTAGTGTGGACTTTGGTTAGGAAAAATGTATACTCTTAGCAGCCTTTTTAAACTTTAGCATTTTTGCTTTACTTTAAACAATGATGTAGCTACTGTTACATATTACATTACAAGTTATTACATATATATATATACACACATATATATAAAAAAAACAAAGACATTTCTTGTATATAAACAACTTTCTCACCTCTCTCTCTTCATGTGGCGTCTGTCCATCAAGCCGGCAGTACTCATATCCACGCCACATGCAATAGTCTTCCAAAATATCCAGTAAGCGAGTCATCTGACTAAAAAGTAGAACTCTAGAACCTGACAGAGCAACACAGGAGGTTTTTGTCACTGGTTTTATGTTTTCCCATTAATCTTATCACAGAGCCTGCTATAGAGCACAAGTAAGAATTCATGTGAAGTATTCTGTACTATGCCTAACTTAAGTATGTCTTTCTTCTGAAGTTACTATTTTGGTATTGATTTAACTTCTAAAGACAGATTATTTCATAATTTATACAGAAGAAATACACAGCTGAAGAAACAAAACACTTAAAACCATGGTAGGATAATTAGCTGACAACTGACATTAACAGACAAACTAATCCTCTCATCAGAAATTTTCTTAAAGACACCAGAAGGGAGGCTCTCCTCTTCCTTTCCTTCTACTTCTCCATATTATTAGTCTTCCTCATCATTCCTGTAAGACTTCCTTCCCTCTGCGTGTTAACATCTACAGAAAAATTATTTTCAACACAAACCTCACTGAAAGTAATGAATGTATTCACTGAAGGAAAGACAAGAACGAATCTATGCAATTTATTGAAAGTAGTTTTACTTACAACGAGCATTCAGATCACTCCTGTTCATAAACAGTACTCACCTTGCTCTCTGAGTTTTGCCAGCAGTTTATCCAGAACTAACATTTTACCACTGTTAGTGATGAGATGTGTGTCAGTGGTGTAAGGAGGGCCCGGCTCAGCACCATCAAATAGGTAAGGATGGTTACAGCATTTCCGCAGCTGCATCAGAATATTCAGCAGACGCATCTTATCCATTTTCCCAGCTGAATTCAGGATATCAATATCTTTCATCAGGATCCTTGTATACCTGAAGTTTTACAGGCAATTGTGAACAACTCCCTTTTTATTTGATATTTAAAACATGAATGAAACCCTGCAATATCCCAATTACTTATTTCTGGACGTGCGCGCTTGCTTTGTTTGTACAATAATGAGCTATCTTATTAGAAAAATTGGCAAAAACATCTGACTTTTATTATAAGGATTTATAAATCCATACCAAAACACGAAAGGCAATTTGTGAGTGACAATGATCTGTCATTTACTGGGTTATCTTATACTTCCATTTTAGGACTACAAAGTGGATTAAAGCTATCATTTACTTGACTGAAGCTGCTACACTGACCTGGCTCCTTTTCTCACATCTCTTCTGGCTATGTGGCTCCTCAAGGTTTTATTTTAATTTCAGCTCAGACTTTTACCTGTGTGGATATACTTGGATCAAAGGAGGAAACTTAGTAGGCCTACGTTCAAGTAAAAATAAGGAAGAAGAAGTTTCTGCTTTTTTCCTCCCAACTCTTTTCATTACCCTTCCTGAGCTCTTTGTAACTTGTGCATCTTTTAAAAAAGCCCCACAAACAGCTATAAATAGGCTGCTCCATCTGACTGTCTTAACATGCAACTACAAGGAGGAGGGGGGAAAAAAAAAAAAAAAATCAGTGTGAAGAGCTGTAGTGTCTATCAGGAAAAGAAAAAAATCTTACTTTGATGTAAATAACTCACCATTCCCTCTGCATTTTGCTGAGCCCAAGATAAATTTTTACTTCCTTCTTTGGAGGCAAACTCTTTTCTACTTCAGCTTTTATGCGACGTAATAAGAATGGCTTCAAAACCTACAAAAATTAAAAGTTTGTCCACAGATAGATTTATGAAATTGATTGCCTCAAATACAAAATTAACAGATTCAATTATCTTATATGTATTCAGAACTAATCAATATCTATTGCTGTCACAGTGATTCCTTCAGAAAAATTCTGCTAAAATCTGCCAAACAAAGTTGTCCACTAACAAGCTCAGTTCACACATAAATATGTAACACTACATAAAAATTGCCATATTCATCCCAGTGATCCTAAGCAAGGGCCAAACCCATAAGCTTATAAAAAAAAAAAAAATCTATTTATTTATTACCTTTTAACATAAGCCATTTCACATCCACTAGCAGCATATACAAAATACACCAACATTTCAGAGATAAGCAATGTATGTTGTACTTCCTTCTCAGTTGTTTGGTTACTGTATGATGAAAAATGTCTTTTATCTCATAAACAGTAAAACAAAGGTAAAGGCATGCCTTTACTCAGGCTAGCATGATGTGTACGAGTATACTGTTCACAATAATAAATGGTTTCAAAAAGATCTCAAAATTCATTATTTACACATTTTATGTATAGATTTTGTCTGCCTGCAACCAGTAATGTTACAAAAAGCAGTATTTATAATAGTAAGTTCCAATATTTAATTCATGAAAATTCTGCTGGGCAATTCTGCAGCTAAATACCTTCACAGTCATCTCCTTACCTTCGAGACAAAGGGGGAAAATAATCCAGTTTTCTTTTTCACACTGTGTATGCTAACAATTACATGTGATTAGAGCTTTAATTACTTACAGCATGAAGTCTTTCTACAAGTTTCTGATCACCGAGACAATTTTTAGTGTCGAACCATGAGTCAAAATCCTGTGGTGAGAAACAGCACAATTGGTATGAACAGTTTATCATTTGTAGTTTTAACAGACACATATTGACTTTCTTTCACTCCAGCTGGGAGTGGCATAAATCTTGAGACAAATGACTTCTATGAGCAAAAGAAAAATCAGTCTACAATTCTGTGCAAGCTCTCCAGTATGTTATAATATTCAAGTCAACTGAGTAACTCCACAGACAAACTACTACTACTCTGCTTAACTTACAATGGTTTTCCACGCTCATCGCTGCAGTGTCAAAGTTCTTCCCCTTAGTGCTTGTGTAATGATGGAGCAAGAAGGTAAGAAAAAGAAGCCACAATCCTTAAGTAGATGAGATGGACAACAGAGCAAAACCAATGGAAGCAAGAAATACAAGCACAAGGACACATTAACACTAAAAGAGATGACGACTCAAATTGTAAATGAAAAAAAAAAAAAAGACTTATGCCTATTTGGATGCTTCATATTCTTCATTCTGCAATGCCTTCTCAAATTTTGTTCCACTTTGCCTAACTCGAACTAAAGTATTACATTTGCTATTACAGGCCTGAGGCCTTATCTGTACTAACAGAATGCACTGTTTTAATGAGGTAGAGCAAAAAAAAGAAAGTAGTCTACAGTTAGGCAAGCTGCAGAGCTTCTACTGCATCCAGGTCTTCTACATCATATGTCTCTTACTAGGCTGGTCATTCTTCTCTTCTTCAGAGAGCAGCCTGGGAATCAAAATAACAAGAACAAGACTGTACTTCCAAACCTCAACTTACATCTGCAGAATTGAAGACATCAGGTAGAAGAAAGTTGAGTAATGCCCACAGCTCGTGGAGGTTATTCTGTAAAGGAGTTCCTGTAAGCAGCAAGCGATTTGTTGTCTTGAACTCACGTACAATCTCTGACAGCTAGAAATACAACAAATAGTTATCATCATCATATACATTTAAGCATAATGAATTTTGATCAGTTTCTGAAACAGCGTCAACTAGATTTAAAGACAGTGAGCTACCTATGAAATTCATATTTACCACTAAATAGCTTATGGCTTATATTTAAAAAACCCACACCACACCTAATACTTAAAATTTGCTAAAATCAGATGGAATCTTTTTTGTCAAACTATCTTCAAAGTATCAAACAATTTTGAGTTTACCTTAGATTTCTCATTCTTTATTCTGTGGGCTTCATCAATTACCAGGTATCTCCAGTTAAACTTCTTGAAGACTGATTTTTCTTTAATTACCATTTCATATGATGTAACACAAACATCCCATTCACCAGGCATCATTACATCACGGATAAAAGCAGCCTGAAGCAGAACAATTGAATTTATAAATGTTTATAAGTATGAAGTTTATATGGAATTCAGTGAAACCTATTTCCACCAACATTACTGATGCACTAAGCTAGCACACAAAAGACTGAAACATTTTTTCAGTAACTGAAAGTTACTGTAACAAAACCCTTCAATCCTTTGTACTTTAGGCACAGACAGATCATCAGCTGGAGTTAAGCAAAACACAGCTTTTTCTCCTATTCAAAATTAAATATAGAATCATAGAACCATTTAAGTTGGAGGAGACCTTTAAGATCATCCTGTCCAATCGTTAACCTAACACTGCCAAGTCCACCACTACATCATGTATAAAACAACCACTGTAATTACTAAAAAAAAACCCACTGTAATTAAGGAAGTAGCTGAGGGAGAATTCAACACCCCCAAATGCTAGTTTTTGACAAATAACACATACATCTCTGAAATGTAGAGCACTTACTCTGGCATCTTTATCTCCAATAAGGCAAACGGCACGTAATGATGGAACCCAGCGTTTGAATTCATTCATCCAATTGTGCAAAGTTGATTTTGGAACCAGGACCATGTGTGGCCCAGGAATGTTTCGGTAATGCTTCAGATAGCCTAATAACGCTATTGTTTGTAGAGTCTTACCAAGACCCTGCATTGACAAAGAGGAGGGTGAAAGAAACCTGATGAAATGAAATACCATACAGAAATAGTTTCAAACAATTTTCCTACTACATAATTCCGCCACTTAAGTTGTTTAAAGCAAACTGCACAACAAATGCTCGCAATACAATTTCTTTCATTACGTTACAATTCCAGTTGCAAAAAATCTAACTGTTGTAAAATGATACACACTGCTGCATATACGTTAAATACTAAGGCACTTTAATGTTGAATTTTGCTCAATAATTACCACAAAAATGCCAAAAGATTACTGCTTACCATTTCATCTGCCAGAATGCCATTAACACCATTTTCATACAATGAGATCATCCAGTTCAAACCTCTAACCTGATAATCTCTTAGTGTTCCTCCTTTCACATCTGTAAATGTAAGATTCCTCTAAGTAGAAAAATACTAAAGTAGAAAATTTTAATTGCAATCTGCTCAGGTTAATTACATCACAGCAATCAGAAAACTGTCAATACAATACTTACATGAAGGAGACTCCTCAAATCGAATACACACATTAGATGTTTTCCGACTCTCTGACAACAGCTCTTCATCTTCTTCCTGTTCTGTGCGCCTGTGACGGTAACTAAAGAAGGAATCCAAGATTTACGTTTATGTGAAATAATTTCAAAACACTGACCATAAAATCAAAAGAGAAAATTATAACAGAAACAATCATTGATCTACAATGTGTGTGTCTTGGTACCCCGACAAAAATCATATCCTGCTACTAAGTTATTCCTTTAATTAGAAAGGCTGATATGAAGGCCTGTCCTCCAGAGCCATAACTATACTCTGACAAGTATCATGAGTTCTCTAAGGTGCTTTTTAGTGAGCAACACAGAAATACAAGACACGTATCAGTGGTGGCCTTACAATCAATTACTTGATAACTAAACCATTCAGAAGAATCACATATTCAATTAAAAAAGATTTATAAAATAGAAAATGCCATTTTGTAAGTGTTCCAAAAACAGTTGCTTGCTATTACAAGACCCCTGAGAAACACTAGATGCAGGCTATGCCTGCATTACCGACTAATACAGAGACTGCTGCAGCGAGACAATGGGTGCTCAGTATCCAAGATCCATGCTACATGCATGTTGTCTTGTTTCAACTTGGTCTAGCTCCACTCTGGTCCCGCTGGCACATCCACTAGCAGCTGGAGCACATCAGGTGCATTTCTGGAGTGCATAATCTAGTTCAGCATCATGCAAAAGAAATTCATGCGCTCCAAAATCACTCCACTACACAGACCAAAGCATGGTAAGTGGCAAGAATCAGGCAATTTACTTTAAAAATGCATTCTTGATCCAAGGTGATACTAAAGTTGATAGATAAGCATGCATACACCAACCAGCTTTTCAAGAAATTATGATACTTCATAAATAGAAGAAGTTCTGGAGTTACTTAAAGCACAATCTCTATGCTGCTAACTAGATATGTCAAAATACATAATTTGTTTAAAACTGTAAAAAGTCAGAAATAAAAATAAAACATACTCCCCAGCTGAAATCAAACACTGTTTTTCATCCTTCTTCATCCGTGGCCGTCCCAGCTTGACTTTCAATGGAGATGTTGGTGATTTTTGTGCTGCAGGCTGAATAAAATGTGCAAAAAGTTCTGTCTGCTTCAGCAGGAATTCAAACCTTTTTGCTCGATCTGCTTTCTAGTTTCCAAAGTGAGGAGAATTAAAAAAAAAAAAAGAAAAATCAATAATAAAAATACATTTTTTATGATGAAAAGTTCAGAAACAGAATTCAGACACTCATGAGAACAACTTATACGAGGAAAGACTGACAAGACCATCTGCCTACTGTTAGCCAACTCAGAGGGCTACAAGCATCATGAAATAGCTCTTGAGCTGCTTCAGCTTACAGCTAAGCACGGATTGCTTTAGAGCACCCAATTGTAGCGCGTGGTAGTTCAAATGATCCTTCATGAATACCACAGCAATCTGGGAGACACTGCAAGACTTGATAACCTCATTGCAGCAACTCCTCCCCATTCAAATCCCAAAGATTAGTAAAACAACCCAAAATCAGTTTAGTTGTATAGATTGCTTAAGTCTGCATGGCACACCAGCAACTCTGAAGGAATGCTTTAAAGAACTGTCTACAAAAGATGAAGAAAAAACTAAGGTTCTGACTTAGAGTTAGGGATGAAATCCTAACCTTGGTCAAGTCAGGCAAAACTTCCATCAGCTTCAAGGCTATCTGGATTTGATCCAAGACAACAATGTGGTAGCTGTGCTTTTAGAAGTATTACTAAAGTAATGGATGCACCAGCTCAATACTGCTTTTCACTAAAGTTTGTGAATTTTGCTGTCAGATTTCAAATTTCAATCATTTCAGATTTGCCATATCAATGAGGCATATGCACTTCACTATATAAACACAGCATAACATGTCGTCTATATTTAAAAGACAACACATTACAGATTTAAGAAAAATACAATAAAATGCAAACACTATCTGACAATGCAGTTGTTAGCTGTTTCTCTATGCCATATCTAAGCATCATGTAACACTGTACCACTTAAAGCAATTTTCATGGGACCTCATTTATATATCCTGATATAAACCACAAAAGTGAAATTGCATTTCTGTACCATAACCTTTCTAAGAAATATACAAACAGAAAGCTTTTCTGCAGGTAACTTACATGCAAAAAAAAAAAGTGTTCTAACAGCAGTAACACAAACCAAAGAAGGGCAATAAAAATGAACCTGACATGCAATGCATGATCTTGCCACATGAGGGCAATGTATTTCTTTTAATAGTGCGTCTCTTCGCAGCAAATAAACATCTTACGTCCTGGAAAAATATTACTACTATTTTTCCCTTGCATTCATTACTGGACCATTTGTGTAAATAACTGGAAAACCATATAAACTGTAATTATCAAGTAAAACTTTTAGGAAAAAAATTCTAAAAGAGGGAGTAAAGACATTGATGTTTATGCACATACAGGATAAGAACAAACCCATCAGAGGATTTATATTAAACTAATACTACACTATTGTTTCAGCAAGCTAGCCATAACTGGTAAGATTCTATATTGAATTTCACGATATACATTTTTGCCTGCAATATTACTGGCTGGGTGTAAGCAGCATGCCCCGATAAATAGTAAAGGTTTAGCTCACAACTGCACAATTGATGAAACATAGATTTTTTTCAGACCTAGCCCCTTTGCCTCTTAGAATAACTGAATTAACACTCCAGTTTAGGAAAGATGTAAATTCATCACGTATTACTGTGAAACCAAGTTTAGTTATTTACTCAACTCATTGTCAATAAACAGATTTACTTATGTGTCTTCTCATTGGCTAAAAATTAAATATTCCTACAAGTAGGTATCAATTTATCTATGTCTAACAGTGATACTCTTCCCTGGCTTCTACGGTATCCAATTCTTTCAGACTCTACTGTAATTATTAGGCATCTATTTAACCTTAAAGCTTTTAAGAAAAAAGCAGCAAGATATAGATACCAGCTTCAACTAAGAACTTACTACCTGTGTGATTCAACAATAAGTCTTACAATGTCCTCCTGGTTTCTGCCTCTTCCCTGTAGTACACAAGTTACCCTGTTATCCCTCCCCTCCAGCACTACAAGCTTCCTTCATTTGTGTCACAGACAGATCCTCTTTCACATTATTGTGGCATATATATTATGGGGCATATCAACATTTAAAGCCTTTATGTTTTTATATGATGAGAAACCAGCAGCTTCAATATTTCTCTCATTTAAAAAGTAGCTTAAGGATGCCTCTGACATGACTCAAGGGGTCATGAAATAAAACTAGCAGAGATAGATTCAAAACCAAATGGGGAAAGTTCTAAATATTAAATTGAATAGAAACTCCTTACCACAGAAGTGTGGGTAACTAAACTTACATGAGAGGAAAAAAAACCAAGCAGATGAATTCACGGGAAGAAAAAACTACCAAAAAAACCCACTGACAACTACTGAGTATAAAAACCACAGCCTCCAACTCCAGAAATCAAGCAGACAAAAATACTTGGAAGAGTGGAACCGTATTTAACAGAACTATCACTATCTGCTTCCTCTGCTCTCATATTCTTCACTAAATACCTACTGTTAGCCATTGTGGCAAACACCACAATGGACTAGACATTTAAATGAATCTTTATTTGTTTTTCTTTTCTGACACATCCAGTCTGCAATAATTCCTTGTAACTGTTGTTCTAGTTCAAGTAAACAAACAAACATCATAAAAAGCTACAGTATGTTTTGTCATGAAAACACTTACCATCTTCTCTTCATATTCTGGGTCAACTTCTTTTTCAGGTCTAGCTGCCTTTGGAGGAAGTTTGAGTTGAAACGGGGGATCATTCTTCTGGAATTCAAATTTTAAATACTTTATAAATATCAGCTTCTTTACTTACTAAAGCAAAAAGGCATCAAACTGAACCAGATAAGCACACTACTTTTTAAAAATAATTACTTCAAAATGAAGTGACTGCATTAATCATATTATTTCATCCAAAGCAGAACCTGATGAAACTAGAGAGGAGGTATGACCAGATAAAACATAAGCTGAAGATTTGTCTCATCCTCATGTTTATCTGTACAAATATTGCCCAAGTTGAAAGCATTGAAAGAAACTACTGAAAGAGGATGACGTTTAATCTTTCACAGAGATCTTGCTTTAAATGCATAATTGAAGTTAATACCTTGGAAAGATATTTTAAAAAATTAAATGTGATTTCTAAATGTAAAATTCCTCACTGCAAATTTCTGGCACTTGCATCTTGGTTGGGTTTTGTTTGTTTTCACTTCTAGATGAATAGTCAAGAGTTAATTTGGAAATACAAGTGTAACTACAAAATTAACACAAATTAAACAACCCAATCAAACAAACATACAACAACTGCATGGTATGCTCTTAGACAGTCAAAAAATAACTACTTTATTTACTATAAATGAAAAATTTTAGAAACTGTAACAAAAATGGCTGACTTCTATAGCTTATGAAATTCATTTCTGTCTTCTATTGTGAAGCTCAAAGCTGGTTTCCACAACTTCAACCACTACATTGCTATATTAAAAAAAAAAAAAAAAAAAAAAAAAAAAAAAAAAAAAAAAGGAAGAAAAGAAAAAAAAAGAGCTGGCAAAACCCACGATATTGGCAAAATATCTTTTTTTAGAAGAGAATTATGGGAGAAATAGTGGATTTTTTCCCCCTAATTCAGTCTTTGAAGTATGCCTTTTTACACACCTCCTGCAAGTAAAAGTACTATTAAATATTTTTTGAGATGCATTAAGTTATACAAATGTTTTTGAAAAGCACTGAATAACCTGAAAGGAACTGCCAAAGTGCATGTTTGTATAAAATGTAACAGAATAGAGTCTTAATCTGACAAGCACTGTAAGTATCAGCCTACTGTAAATACATTAAAATGAAATAATAATTACTCTAAACTATTCAGGGTCAAGTAGCAAAACCAGACCAAACAGGGACTAAATACGCAAAAGTCCATCAAGCAACGTTACACTTAAAATTTCAGAACTGTTACTAACAAATATATATGCATGATTGTGCTTAAAGTTAAAGGGTAGGTTGGCAAATGGAAGGAATATTTTCTGAAGTCAGAGATCGCCTTTTCAAGTTTTGGCCCAAAGGCATAATTATCTGCAAAGGTGAACACTACTAAGTATATAATGAAGTTGCTAGACAATTTAATGATTTTATAAAAGCATGATTCAGCTTGCCAAGTGATTATGGTGCAAATAGGTAGCATTAGAAATGTTCTATTAACTTACAGCTTCTTCACTTACATTAACAACCAGCTCACCTCAGAACGCAGTGTTAGGAGCAGACTGTTACACCAACATGCCGAAGAGCAGGTCAGATACATTACATTATACTATATAACATACATCCCAATAAGAGAGACTGCCAGTGCTAATATGAGGCCCAATCCTTGTTATTCAAGTGACAAAATACTCCTTAGAGGAAAACAAAATTGACAGTAGGCCATTTCAGATGTCTCCCTCGCTTCCCCTAGAAATAAATTACATAGATACATGCTACTGGTAAGAAGCTGTCTGTCTAAAGTTTCTCCTGGACAAAGCAGAACTCTTCAGTATTATGAGAATGCCTTTTAACTGCACGTTTTCCAAGTAAAATGTAATGCAGTATTATCTAAGCCCCAAGGCAGATGGCTCTAACGCCAGTTCTGTTGTTACTCAGATTTCCTCAGAAGATGACAACTTACGGTCACAAAAATATAAAATTTATTCAGAAAGAAGTATTTGTGAATAACACACTGAGTTAAAGTAGTAAATGAAGTGACATGCAAAGTTACTGCAGCCACAGCACTACAAAATCACATCCTGCACCTCACCTTTCAAGGCAAAATACAGTTTCCCTGTCCCCCACTCCTCATTGCAGTGTTTCTGCATCATGAACATTGATGGCTCCAAAAATACTAGAAATCGCAAACAGGAGACTGTCAAAAGCTGATGAAGGAGACAAACAACTTAAGACACATGCATCCCAACACTCTTTCTCTTCCTCACAACTTACAAGGAAAAAGAATAGGCTGTAGTTTCTCTACAATACTATTCCGTGCTGGTGGAAATAGATGGGTAGTAGGACAAACATCATATCCAAACTTACTTCTGCATAACATACTGAGTTCTAAAAATCTAGACCTTGTCAATTACTAAATTGTGATTTGAATAATAATACTTCTCTCTTACTACCAGCTGGATCATGTACCTAATACAACGCAGAACCACAAAATATTTCATCAAGTTTTAGCCTAGAAACTTTACACAATGCATCTAGAGGGCTGATTTAACAGGAAACAGGAGGATCAGGAGAAGCCTCACTACAAACAATTAATTAACCAGCAAAAAAGTACTCGTTTTCAACTCAGGGAGCTAGCTAGTAACAATCTGCCTCTACCCTAGAAAAGCTTTCCATTCAAGATTAAACCCTAGATCAGAGAGTCCCCTGAAAAAGTGGTGTCATTTAAACACTTTACAAGAAACAGGACCAGTTTCAAAAACAACAGACCTTGAGTATTCAAAAGATCCAAAATACTTCTCCTTGAAACCTCTACTAACTAAAGAGAGCTACTAACTTCAGGCTGAGAGAGAGATTTCTATCTGGTAAGTGCAATAGTTAGTCCTACATTGGGTAGGTCACCCGAACACCTAAATAAATGACTGGGAATAAGAACTGCTGCTGCTTTAGTGGACTTTACTCTTATAAAGTGTGCTACTGAGAACTTTAAACAGATGCATTAGGAACTAGAAGGATCCCTTTTGTGTTTAATTCACATATACAAAGTGGAAATACATTCCAAATAGCCACTAAGACCCTGTTTTGGTACTACAAGAAAGACTTTATAGTGAAGTAAAGCAGTGAGAGGGCACAATGCTGATAATATTTGAAATCATTCACTGCTTTCATATGATTTCTCTAGACAACCATTGTCTAAACATTTAGTATCGACTTTTTTATCAGCTGACATGCATAAAATTTTGCAGAGTAAATTGCAGCCAACACAGCAATAGCCCTTAAACTTTTTCCCCTCAACAATCAGGTAATGTTCGGAATGACACTGTACTGTATCACATAGCTGTTTCTATACATAAGTAATGAAATAAAGAATCAAGCAGTTTTGTCAGGCAAACACGGACTTTCATTGATGGGAATTAAAAATTCTGATTGCACTGATATGAATATTTCTACCATTTTCTCAAGTATCATTAAAATATGACACACAGTCATCATTATCACTAAGTTTTTATAATATCTGTTCTTCATGCTAAATCTTGTTCAGTTGCCAAGGATACCTAAACACGTCACTTTTTACATTCCTCGGGTCTTTGCCTGTAATCTTTTTTCCCCCCCAAAAAATAAAGCTAAAGGGAGGAGGCTGGCAGCCATACATCCTTTTCTGAGGGGTTTATTCTGCATCATGGTTGCATTTTAGCCGGGCAGATGGAAGGCTGAAGCCCTGAGGGCTGGGACGGACCGGTTCAGCCCCGAACTCTCCGGGCCGCCGCCGAGACACCCCCGGCCCCGGGCCGCCATCTCGCTGCGGGACGGGGGAAGGGAAACAACAGGCCGGGGAGGGGGGAAATACAGGAGGGGGCCCTGCAGGAGAGCGCAGGCTGCGGGGCGATACGGGGCAGAGCCGGCTCACGGCACGGGAGGACAACCTAAACGGCCAGTACCGGCGTGCCCGGGCTGCGCGCCTGGGAAGGGAGCACCAGAGGGGAGCCCGCACCGGACGGATGGCGGCAGCTGCCCCGGGGATGCTGAAGGACAGACCGGGGACCCGGCCTGCACGGCGGGGCCGGGGGTGTGTCTGGGGGAGGGCCGGNCGCCCCAAACACCGCGCGGCCCCGCCCCTCCCGCCGGCCCGCCCCGCTCTGCCCCGCGCGCATCTCGCGATACTTCCGCGAGAGGTGGTCGGGGCTGGGTTCCCGCCGAGTGGTGGTGGGGCGCGCGTGCTGCCTGAGGTGGCCCGGGATGTAATGGCGGGGCGCGGTGCGGGGGGCGGCTGCGCCACAGGCGGGGGGAGGGAGCAAGG